>JH720379.1:128634-160680 GCA_000231825.2 Tetrahymena elliotti 4EA
AATGAGAAAAACATAAAAATTTGAATAAAATCTGAAAACGACTAATAAAGATTAACGAATGAGCCAAAAATATTAAATAAGCACTCTTTTATGTATCAGTTTGCTTATAAATTAAATTTTCTGCTCATTAAAAAGTGTATAGCTAATATTTATACTCTATGTTTGCATATGGTCAACAGTCAAAATTTAGATATTTTATTATTAAAAAAATAAATAATTTTACTTTAGATGAATATGAAGATTTATGTAAGAAGTTAAGTCAGAGCCTAGTAACTTTAAATAGATAAAAATTATAAAATATTCGTATCTTTAAACAAACTGAAGTACATCAGTCAGATCTTTAAAATATTTTATATTTTCTATCAACATTTTTTCTTTTTTTAAATTTTTTTGAATTCAATAGAAATTAATTTATTTAATAATTATTTTGAAAAATCAGATTAATGTTTTAAAACAAAATTTTGCTAGATATAAAAAAATTGAATTGATCTGAATGATATCTAGCTGCTCATAAAACTTCAATAATTTTAAAATTAAAATTTAATAATAAATTTTGTTTGTTTGATTCGAAATAAGTTTCAAAATCTCAAATATTTAAAAGAAAACATTCATTATTCTTGTGTTTTAATTTAAACTCAAAAAGTAAAATCTTATTAAGAGACTTTCATTCATTCTTTAAGTAAATGTAAAGTCATTCAAATCTAATATTAAATTTTCATTGAAATAAAAAATTAGAAAAATGGAAATTCAAAGTATTTTTCATTAAGGAAATTTAGTGTAAGAAAAATGAATGAAAAAATATTTAAATTTTTATTAAAAAATTGATAAAAAAAAATTAAAAATTGACTTTATACAACAAATATAAACTATTATTTATAAATCTCAAGTTAATATAAATAGTAATGAACATTACTTGTAAATTTAAATAAATATTTACACATAAAACATTAAATGCTTTTGATTGAATATAATTGATTATTATTCTTAAAAATTAAGTCATTTTATTTTGAAAAAAGTGTCTTTTGTTTTAACTTGGTGAAAATGCTTGATATTATATTTAAAAACAATTTATTGTGTTTTGAAAGAAGTGTCATTTATTTTATTTTGATGAAATACTTGATGTTGTATCTAAAAATAAGTAAAGAAATATATATTGTATTGAAATCCATTTTTGTTTATTTGTTTTACATGATTGAGGGTTTTTTTGAAAATGAAGCTTAGATCTATCTATCTATCTTAATAAGAAATGAATTGTAAATAATATTTGTTGTATTGTATGGTTAATAACCAAATTAATTGAACGCTAACTTATTTTTTCTTATTTTCGATTTCTAAATTTTTTGTTTGATGTTATAAATTTCTTTGCAAACATTAGCAAATTTAAGTAAAATTAAAAAGCAGAAAGTCCAGTAAATGTAATCGTAATAGTAGGACTCAAACAGTAAAAGAAGTTCGATATTATTGGCTGATGAAAGAATAGATGATTGTAGAAGTGGAATGGACCATTAGGATACAAAAGTACAATATTTTAATGCAGACGGAGTCAGTTCTATCAAGTATACTTAGTTTACTTAAAGTTATTTTGGATGGGATTGATTGATAACAAATCTTGTTATTCAAAAAGCTCATCAAAAATGAGATAAAAAATAATTTTTAAGTTTTGAAGAGATTTGATTGAATTAAAAATATATTTTATTTAGCAAAGACAAACAAAATTTAGAGGATTTTTTGGATTTACCTATTATAACTTCTTAGTAAGGAAGGTTTCATTAAAGGAAAGGAAGACTTGCATAAAAAAAGAAGTCAATAAATGTTCAACAAGAGAACAAAATGATGAATAATTATCAATTTGATTAGATAAAGAAACATTCTATTGATGTATAAATTAAGGATTTGAAGAAGCAGTAAAAGAGGGAGAGATAAATATTTAATGCTGTCTTTGAGGGTTTCACTCATAAAGAGAATTTTTAGATTTAAGACATGCCGCTTCATTAGCTAGATTAAAATTATGCCTAAATGAGGTAGTAGCAACAAGACAATCTCAAAAATGTTTAAGAAACTATCAGCGCTAATTCTTAGAATTGCATTGAAAATTCAATAGATGATAAATATAAACAAAAATAATAAAATAATTATATGAATGACTATAATTCAATAGAGGAAAAATAATATGAAAAAGTTGAAGATCTAAGAAATTTAAAATTCGATAGTATTTAAGAAGAAACTCCTCTATTCACTAAAAAGAAAAATTTACCACCTAAGAGTGCGAAATCAGTTAAAAATATGGTTTAAGACGGTAGCGAATAAACAGGAAAGAATAACTTTGACAATTAATATAATTATTCATATTAAAATACACTGGATAAAGTATCTTTGATTTATAATATTCCTCTTAGTTCAGTAGGGAACAATCAAGCAGCACTATAAAAGAATAAAAAGAAGAATCAATTATTAATAAAAATGGCTCCTGCTGATGTTAGTTCTCGTCCTAGCAGCAGTGGAAATATTAGTACATTGAATACATCTGAGATATCATCTAAAAATACTAAAAATATTAACAATTTATCTCAGAAATCTCCCATTTTATATTAATAAAGAACATAAGAGCCACTTAAAATAGTCAGAAAAATCCCTGGCAGTTCTAGCTCAAATAGTATTCAAGTCAATGGAAAGAAAAATGTTCTTCAAAGTTTCTTTTCTAAAAATTCACTCAACACTAACAAATAACTTCAAGACACACAATCCCATTCAGCGAATTCTAACCGACAACCCACTTCACATGGTTCCTTAATAAAATTGCTCTAAAAAGATTAATATGGGACTAATTATCTATCCATAGAATCACCTAGCAAATAACACTAGCAACAATTATTTGTAAATTTAATTTTTGATAATTTAATTTTTCTTTAACATCGAATTTCATCTGTTTTAACAAACAAACAAATAAATTAATTAATTAATTCATCATATTTAATTTATATTTCAATCAAAGAATTAATTCTTTTATTTAATCAAAAATAGAAACCAAAAGTGAGTCCAAACTAAAAAAATATTTTAACATCATTTAACAACAAACCAGAACTGAAAATAAATACTAATACCTCAAATGATTTAGAATACAACAACAACAATAATAATAACACAAAGACAAATAATTAGTCAGATCATTATTCTAAGTATAATAGTGCCTAGACTAATAACATTATCTTAGCAAGCAACCAACTGAATAATGATGATATCCCAAAAATAAAATTTACTTCGAAAAATAATTTTGATGAATAAAATTCAGATGATATTGAAGTATAACAAATTGAAGAAATAGTAAATATTATCTCGACTAGCACTAATGATTAATAAGCTAAAAACAATAATATCTTTTAAAAGAAGAAAGAAGATGATAAATCTTCCTTGAATAAGATTTATTAATTTTATGGAACAATAAGAGAAGACGAAAATGAAGATTTCGACTAAACGCCAATGCATGGAAATAATATATTTGCTAGACTTGATTAAAAAAAGAGAGAGCAATTAGATAAATAAATAGAAGAAGAAATCATAGAAGAATCATAACAAATATAAAATATGAATTTAGAAGTAGAAAACAATAGTTAAATAAATACTCCTATTAATGCTTCTAGCTAAAATGTTATTAAAAGTTAGTAAAATATCTTTATTAGACCTGTCAGATCTAAGTACTAAAGAAACAGTCCAGTCACCAGTCCTAAAAGAAGTAAAAGAGGAAAAAGCGTTAATTCAGACCACCTCACTGATTAAAGTTTTAGTGCTCAAAATGGTGTCTTTGAAGAATCCATGAGCATGGACAGCAGTATGAGCTCAGAATTTTAATTCTAAGGAGGAATAGTTAACTGTTTGCAGCACAATCCCTAAAAAGATCAATTTTCTCAACCCATATCTTAAAACATCTTAGACGATCTTGAAGTAAATTAAATTGTTTAATTAAAAGAAAGATTATTTGAGAGATTTAATTCTCAAAAGGGAAATTTTATTTTTCAGTTAAATCTTTCTTTAAAATTTAGATAAAAAATAATTCAGATTTAAATAAAAATATAACTCATTCAAATAATTCATAAATGCTTAAGAATTCAAAAATTTATTTGGGAACATTTAAAAAGTGAATACAATTTTATATTCTTAGTCATGATTTTGAAAATAAAGAAAGTGTTATTTATTTAAAATGAGTTAATTGAGAGGATTTAAAAGTTTTCATTTTAAATCTCAAAATAACAAGAAACAAGTTAATTCTAGCAAGTATAAATAATTTATAAACATATTGATCATTAATAAATAGTAAAATAGATAAAGATAAAAGAAAATAAATAACAACTTAAATAATTGAATACAAAAGCTTATTTTGGTATTAAAATGAGTTAGTTGAATAGGAAGGAATAAGATTTTAAAAGTTTTCATTTAAAATTTCAAAGTAAATAACAAGAAATATGTTAATTCAAGCAAGAATATAAATTATTTACTATCATTTTAATTACTAAAAAATAATAAAAAATAAATAATTGACAAATATAAAATTATATTGTTATGAGATAGAGGAGAAAATAATTTGTTAGTTTTTTTATTTTTAATTACTAAAAAATAATAAAAATAAATAATTGACAAATATAAAATTATATTGTTACGAGATAGAGGAGAAAATAATTTGTTAGTTTTTTTATTTTTAATTACTAAAAAATAATAAAAATAAATAATTGACAAATATAAAATTATATTGTTACGAGATAGAGGAGAAAATAATTTGTTAGTTTTTTTATTTTTAATTACTAAAAAATAATAAAAATAAATAATTGACAAATATAAAATTATATTGTTACGAGATAGAGGAGAAAATAATTTGTTAGTTTTTTTATTTTTAATTACTAAAAAATAATAAAAATAAATAATTGACAAATATAAAATTATATTGTTACGAGATAGAGGAGAAAATAATTTGTTAGTTTTTTTATTTTTTAAGAGTTTAATTTTAATAGATAGATTTAACCCCATGATTATGAATGATCAATTTTAAAAAAAAATTCTTTTTTGTTGAATTTATCTTTTATAGAATGAGATGAAAATAATTTAATTTATATTTTTTTTTAGTTAATTGAAGAAAACAATACAGAAACTGAAGATATTAAGAAATCATCACTTACTAAGGATAACTTATAGAAATTAATTTTACATTAATAGATGACGGAATCTTAAAATATGAAAAATAAAGAGTAAAATGGATGTGGCTAAAATGATAAGGATTACGATAAAATGAATTAGTTGGAGAAGATTGCTGAGATTAACAAAATATAAAAGGATAGAGAATAAGAAAGGAAGAGTTTTGAGGAAGAAGAAAAATAGAAAATATTTTTAAAGCAGATGGAGATGGAGAGATAGAGGATTATGCATAAAGAATGCTATGATAAGGTACAAAAAGAAAAACAATAATTAATTATGTGTAAAATAGATTATGAAAAGTTAAGAGTGTGCATATAAAATACTCACCATTATAAAAACAAAGAAGAAGAATAATAATATTAGAAATACCATTAATATTAGCTCACTAGATTGAAATAATTAGAAAATGATGTTAATATCAAGCAAAAAAACCTTTAAGATTTAGAAGGATAGCTCAATTTCATAGAACATACTGAGAATAGTATTTATAAAGATATTTAATTTATGTGCAATGTTTTGAATTTTGATATTAAAAAACTTAATCTTCCGAGCTAAGTTAAAAGTTATGTCAATCTAGATGATGATGGATCTACTCCTAAAACACCTTAAGTTTTTAAGAAAAAGCCTTCTTTCATTAAATAAGTTCCAGATCATAATAATCTCTCTGAAAAAATAAGCTCTCCAAAATAAAAATTTATTACTAATAACACTTCTACAGAGAATAGCCTTAATTGTCTTCCTGCTTTTGCTCAACAAAAATCCAAAAACGCAAATGATATTTTAAAAGAAGGATGGCTCTACAAAAAAAGTCCATCAATATTCAAAGGATGGAAAGTAAAATAATTCTTTTAAAACAAAACAAAATCATTATTTATCATACATAAATAAATAGATGAGATATTTCGTTCTCACAACAAGCAAGATTTGTTATTATAAAGAGACCCAAAAAAAGAGAATAAGAGGTTGTGTCAATTTCAAAATAGCAGATGCTTCAATTAAAGTAAATATTAAAATAACTTTAATCAAATGTTTTAATCAAGAATATAAGTTATTTGGAGAACAATATTTATTATTTTGCAATATTTTACAGAAAGAAAACTATGATTTAAATATTTTAGTAAAGAGAGTGAATATTTACATTTTGAGGAATAAAACTATCAACTTAAATTGATATTTTCAAATATTCTACCAAAGATTTAAAATTCCATTTAGTTTTTTGAAAGATAAATATAAAGAATTCATCAAAGATTGTTTGTTATTAATCAATTATTAAGTGTTTTATTGAGAAAGAATACATTTAGAAATTAATTAATGATTCTCTATATTTTTATAAATGATTAATGAATGGTTATTTAAGTAATCACTTAAAAAGATTTGGTTTAAGACTTTCATCAATTAATAATTAAAAAATAAAAATACAAAAAAGTTTTCTTCAATCACATTTGAACATAATTTATTGGAGATTTTAAGAGAAATAAATTAATGAATAAAATAAAAATAGGATATTGATGGAGATAGATTCAGCATAGAAATTGAGGGATACAAAAGAAAGTTTGAACTAAAATCAAACTCGAAAGTGTCTTCTTAAGAATGGATAAATTTAATAAATTTAGTTATTGAAGAGAATAGTGAGATTAAGAAACCAATAATTTAAACACTAAAAATTGGTTAATATTTTAAGAGCGACTTGATGACTGAGTTTGAGTTCTTGGAACACATAGAATCAGGAGATATTTTATTGTTTGAGTAAAATTTTTTATTTGAAAAATAAAGTATTAAAATGAAATAATATTTATAGGACTAATAACATTGCTGCTAAATTTTAGAGAAAACTTACTGGAAGCAAATATGGTAATTCTTTCATAATTTTAAGTCTTATCAGAGGCTAGCTAGCTCATAAACTATTTTTCTTCATTTTTATTGCTAAATTTATAATTTAAATTAAAAATATATAGATCATGTTGCATTGTGCGTTAGAATGTAAGATGAAATTAGGATATTTGATTCAACAAGTGATGATGGTGTTTCTTTGACTGAATGGAAAGAATATATCTTTGTTAATGACTTATATGAAAAGTAAATTTTTTAGAATTAAAATCAACAAATAATAATCAAAAATATAAAAAAACAAAGAGTCACAGTGAGAAAGCTCTAAAATGTTGATAGAGAGTATGTTCAAGAAAGTCTTTACACTTTTATATTAGTAAAATTAGCATTACCATTCCTTAACATAATAATAATGTTTTCTTTTTTTTAATTTAGGAAAATATTGGAAAATCATACTAGTTCAACTTCAAAAAACTCATTAGTTACTGTCCAAAAAGTCAAAAAGATGCTTTTGGTAGAGAGAAAGATCCATAGGCTTACTTTTGCTCTGAATTGGTGGCTAAATTTTTGAAAAATGTTGATCTTCTACCTCAAGATAAAGCAGCTAGTTGCTATTGGCCAAGTAAATAACTTAACTAAAATAAATGGTGCATTCATAATTTAATTTATTGTTTATAAAAATGAAGTTTCTTTCTCTCAATAGAAAAACTTACAGTTACTCTAAGGAGCTTCTTTGGGCGATGAAGTAACTATTGTGCTGGATAAGCATAGAAATAAAATGAAAGAAAAGAAAAAAGAAATCAGAAGTGTTTCAAGTATGGGAAAGAATAATTGAATTAATGTTCAAGAATTTAATCAAGTATGTAAGTAATTAAGTAATAAATAAATAATTAAACAATTAAACAAACGAACAATAAATTTAAAGCTTCAATAAGTAATTTAAATTTGTAAATAAATTAAACTGAATGATAAAATAACCAAAGTAACATATAAAATTATACTAACAAATTATTCAAAATTAAATTTAATAATAAAAACAAATAACATATATATTTATAATATGTCATCTCTCTTCTTATTCTTTATATCTTTATTAACATATATTAATAGATCAGCTTTATCTTTTTTCTTTAATTCAATTATTTACTTAATTTTATTAATTTTTCATTTATTTTGATTGATAGATAAAAAAATTTAATTGATTCCTATAAATAGCTCTGCTTAATATTTTAGACATATTTAATCTCTTATTTGTTTCGTCAAATCATTTACTAATTTTATTAATTTTTCATTCATAGATTCATAGAGAAAAAAATTTAATTCATCCACTGAGATATTTATTGATTGTATTTTATTAGTTAGCTAAACTAATTTAAAGGCATATATATCTAAAATTTCTATAAAAATAATATATTTCCTCATAATAATAATAGTCTATTTCTCTATTATTTCAACAAAATAACAATTATTTGACAAATTTATCAAGTTTATCAATTAATTAGCACAGCCAACGATAACTTACCTCCAAAAATAATGTGTTCTTTTTACAATTTTCAACTTATTTGAATAGTAACTTAAAAATAAATATAAATTAATTAGGAGTGCTTTATTATTTCAAAATACAAATTATTTAAATACTATTTGAGCTGTATGTATATCAATTATGATTTTTGAAATCTAATATTAAATTATTTTCTGTAGATAAAAAGCTTTTTATTTCCAATAAGTCTTAAATTTTGCTTGAAAACTACTAAAAAATAATAAACTTAGATTATTTTAGTTACATAAATGATCTCAAATTAAATTTTTTTCACCTATTTACTTACTAATTGTCCATTCATTAGCTTATAGATAAAAAATATTTAATTCATTTATATATTTATTTAAGTAGTTGACCAAAACAATATTTAAAGATTCATGCATCTTAGATTTTTATCAAAAACACACACACACACACTTGCTTATTTAAATAAAATTTGATTATTCTAAGTAGATAATAGCTTTAATAATAGCAATAGAACATTTCTTTCAAATTCTTTGATCAATTATAATAATTTTTAGACTAACTTAACAAGAATAAATATGGAAATTCATATCATCAACAATTGTATTTATTTGTTTGCTCGAAATAATAAAGCAAGTATTTACAAAAAGTAATGAATTTAGATGATTTTAGTATTATTTTGAATAATATCATATTAGATTTTGTTTAATAATTATAATTAAAGTTTTGATTGATTGATTCTTAGATAATAAATTCATTCACTTTTTGATTGATTTATTTAATTGAATAAGTAAGTTATTAAAGATATATCTAAGATTTTTATCAAAAAGACGCATTTATTTATATAAAATTTGATAGAGATAGAATAGGTAGAATATATAGAGTATTAATTATAGGAAAAGTTTATTTGTAGAATGAAAATAGAAGCTGAGCCAATATTAAATCTAAAAAAGGATGGGGCTACATCTACTTTGCTTATTTTGGATGAAGAGGTTTATATTTTGCTTGACTGTGGTTTGAATGCTAGTATGGATTTTACAGCTTATTGGCATAATATTGAAAAATTGAAAAAAGTTGATATGATTTTATTATCGCATGTTGGAGCTGAGTATGTAGGAGCTCTTCCATTTTTATTGAATAATAGATAAATAATGAGTTAAGGTAAAAATATAAGAATTTACTCTACTACTCCTGTAATGAAATTGGGGATGTTTAATTCTTACAATTAATATTTAAATACAATGATGCTTGCAAGTTAGGAAGAAACTCTTGTAACAGAAAAATCTTTTTAGAAATTCTATATTGCCTATGACAAATGCAAAGTCATTTAGTTTTTTTAAAAAAAAGTAGTGCATATTAAATAAAAAGATATTATTATCAGTCCTAATTGTATTGGCAATACCTTAGGTGCTTGTGCTTGGATAATTAAAGATAATCTAATTAATATTATGTACATGATTCAATTCAATCATATTAGTGATGAGCATTTAGATGGAATCAATATCAAGACTTTCGTAAAGAAAAGAATAGATGTATTAATCACAGAATAGACTTTATTAAATGGACCTATTTCTACTGAATTACCCTCAAGCACACCCCTTTATCTTACAAACAAAAAAAGTAACAGTGCCCTCAAAGAAACTCTTAAATAGGCTATCTAAAAAACAGTAGAATAATTTGCCAGTCTAGTCATTGTATCTTATCCTAATGAAAGAGTATTTGAAATTATTATGATTCTTTGGTAAATATGGAATGAATCCAAGTAAACTAATTGATTGATTAATTATTCATTTTATTATTTTCATTCAAAAGCATTTTTAAAACTATTTCAAATGAATTTCAAACAAATAGATAAGAAATGGGAAAATATTTTTAAGCTAACATTGAATAAATATTATTAATAGCTTTAAAAAGTATAAAAGATTTTAAAATGAATCAACAGAGAATATTCTCTTAGTTAGACATTACATTTGATTTTTAATACCAAAAAATACTATTAAAAATAAAGTTAGATTAAAAACTTACTTACAATTTTTCTTGAAAGAATTCAAATCTAAATATTTTATTCGATAGAAATCAAGAATTGAAAGCCAATAATAAATTTATTCAATAAAATTGGTTGCCAATTAAATAGAAATGAAGTCAAACAATACTTATTTTTATCAAGTAAATAAGATCTTTTGAGCTAAAGAAAATGTTAGAAATAATTAATTGGTTAAAATTAGAAACTAAGTAAAATATTTACTCTAAAATTAATTTTGGAAAATGTTGCAGTATTTAGCAATTTTGCCTAGTTTTTAATATTTACATAAAATACTTTCATAACAAAAGAAAAAAAAACTAGAATAAATATTTTATTAAAATTAAGAAAATTATATTCAATAAAACTTATTGCCAATAGTAAAAATAGTTAGTCTAATCATTAGAAATGAAAGAAACAAACAATTTATTAAACTTAGATTTTTAATACTTTTATTTTAAGTAAATTTATTAATTAAAATAATTTTTTATACTTTTAATTATATAGAAAAATATTTAAAATTCCTCAGCAAGAAGATTAATATGCTAAAATAGAGTTCTATCACAATTACAAAAAGTATTTATAGGATTTGGTTAATGATCAGATCAAGTGTATGAAGAAGGAGACAGCTGATATCTTAGTTAATAGTAATCCTCTTTAGCCAGAAAGCAATTTTATTAATTTGGAAAATATATTTGCACCATAGTAGCCTGGATAACCTTTTAGAGGGCCTAAGATTATTATCACTACTTAGTGCTGTCTTTATTATCCTCAAATGCTTAATTTTATCAAGAGCATGGCTAGTAGCGATAAAAATACTCTTTTGTTTATTGGTAAATTCCTTTTTTATTATTTTGAAAATTAATTTGTTTTTTATAGGAAAGAAATCTAACTCTAACAGATACAAATGGTTAAAGTAAGGTTAAACTGGTTTAATTAAAGAAGACTAATTGTAATTAAGTGAGTTGAGCAAAACGGTCATCAAATAATTTTTGTTTGAAGAAGAGGATTTAAATCAACCTTAATTGAATTATTAATCTTCAGGAATGCATATTGAAGATAACTTTGATAATGAAACTGTTGCTACTGTTTAAGATAATCATTTGGAAGATTTAGATGATAAAGGAAATATTGGTAAAGATTTGTTTGATAATGAAGAGGAAGAACAAGAATAGCTATTTGAATACAGGTAGAAGGATTACTATAGATTTTTATACAAAACAACTAAATATAAGAAAGGAGATTATGGAGAAGAGTTGACTGAAGAAGAATTAGAACTATTAAAAACTATTACAAACAAAAAGAAGAAAAAAGACATGCTCGCCAATAGAACTTACATCACTCCTGAATAAATTGCAACATAAGTATTTGATCTTGTTGAAAATACTATTATTCAAAACTATAAACTCATTCCTTTCATGTTCAATTCATGCATGAATATCCAAGAATTCAATATCGATAGCGTCTCTGATGATAGATCAATCTCTAACATATTTACTTTACTTAATCCTAAGAGAATCTTTTATGTAAAAAACATTTTATTTTATTTTCTCCTAATTGAATGAATTAAGTGGGAGCATAAGAAAGATAGATTGATATTAATTTCCTTCTTTATTACATCATAATTTACTACATTTATTTACTTTTACTTATTATTTCAACAAATTATCCTTCAATTAATATTTAACTTTTAAAATAATGAAAAATATCTTTTTATTTTAGATAAATTAAGGCGTAAATTAAGTTTAAGAATTGCTAAAAGAAGAGACAGATATCCATAATAAAAGTCTTGACATCTTTAACTTTTAGAGCAAGATAAAAATTAATAGTAAAGTTCAAGGTAGACGTTTTGTTGGAAAGATTACTATGAATTACAATGAAGGTAGTTAAAATAAAGTTAATTTAACTTTAGAGTAAGAAACCAACAATTCAAACCCTAATAGAGAATATTATGGAGACTATCCTCTTGAAAAGCTTCTAGAATACTTACAAAAATCTGGTTATACATTTACTGTAGCTTGGGGTGGTATTAATTATGAAGATAAAGTTATTATTAAAAAAGAAGACCAGAACTTTAGTGTCGAAGGAATCAGATGCAAAGAGTATTATGAAATAAGAAAATTGGTTTATGACTTTTTGCAGAGCTTTTGAAAAACAAATTATTCTGTATTAAACACTTAAAATAAAAAATAATCAATTTGTAGATAATTTATTTATTTATTTATTCATTTATGTATAGATTGGTTGAAGAATATTTACAAAAGTTAAAAATTACTCAAATATATATTAATATCATACTTATTTCTTTATTCATTAAATTATTTAATTAAATTTGTATGCCTTGCCTTCTTGATTGCTTTTTTTTTGGTTAAATTGTTTGTGACTATTTGTTGTTTGTTTTCAATCTTTTTAGTAATAAGATAATTAAGGATTTAAAGATAATACAAAAATATAAAAAAATTAGTTTGTTTGCAACTTTTGCAGAGTTTTAGAAGGACAGATATTAAAAAAATTTAAAAGAGAAAAAAGAATAAATTCGAAGATAATTTTATTGTTTTTTTGGTTGATTGATGGATATTTACAAAAAGTTAAAAATAATTCAAATATAAATTCTATCATTTACTTTTTTCATTCATTCATTAATTTATTGATTTTTTAATTGACTTAATAATTAATTTATTTATTTTTAATAAAAATGGTTCGTTCATTCTTTATTTTTATCTAATTTCTACATTCTCTTTCTTTCTTTCTATCTTACTTGCTTGCTTGCTTCTTTTGGGTTAAATTGTGAATCATTTATTTTTTTATTTTCAATCTTATTAGGGACAAGAGAATTAAATAAACAATTCATATTTATAAATAAAGAAAGAGACCTAGCTATCTAGCTTTCAAGCAATCAAATACTGTAATTCTTCCGCCCAAATTATAATTAATTAAGGGCTTTTTTGCATTAATTTTTATATTTAGCCGGCTAAAATTCTATTTGATATTTAACAAAAGCCAATATATAAATAATTCATTAGAGTTTTTTAGACTAAAATAATGAGCATTTTTGTTTGCATATTTGTTTAAGTTCTTTATGACATTTTGTTTGTCTTTTATAATATTTTTTTAAGTTTGTCTTGCTGAATTAGCTTGAGAATCATAGCGAGATTTAGAAAATGGATAAAGAATTTAATTTGTTTGTGCTTCTTGTATAAAAAATAAGAAATATTTGGTGTTTTTATTTAAACTGATTCATATGATTATTTGATTGATAGAGAGATAGAGAGAGAGAGCTATTGCTGTTAGGTAGTTCATTCTTGTTGAATATATTCCTTAGGAAGATATTTTATAGTGAAAACTTTGCCTTTTTTAATAATAGTGGAGCGTTCTCCCATTTTCATTCTTTTGGATTTGTGACGGGAGTACTTTGGAATTTATATTTGATGGTTTTGGTATCCTTCTATGTGATGAATGTAGAAAGGTTGATTAGAGGTATTTATATTTGGATCTGGAATTTCGAATGGCTTGAATAAGTCTTTGTTAGAAGTGGCAGCAATATCGATTCTAATTTTCTTCTAGCTGGGATCATTTTTGAGTCTTTCAGTATCGTATCCTAAAAATGCTGGATTTACTTGGAAAGAGCGCATGGTATCGAGTTCAGTGATACGGTTTTCCTTCAATTCGTCATCATGAAGCCACAAATGAACCTTAACAGGCTTCTTTTATTCTTCATTTTGCAAATCTTGCATGCTCAAGAGATTGTTGTTATTGTTGAGGCCTCCAAATGAGGAAATAGCATTCAGATTAGTAACACTGGATATAGCACCGTTTCCCTAGAGATTGGGGATGTTGTTGCTGCTAAATATATTTTACTATGTACCCTCAACACCATTATTTTCTCTATTTTTCTTTTAAAAGTTTCTAAGTTATTTTATACAGTTTTTAAGATCTTCACTTAGGCGTTAATTCAAAGACAAGGGATTGTCTTTTTCAGTATTGAGCGGTTCTTTTGTTGTTAAACCTAAAAAATCATGACTCATAATCTGTAATAATATTTTATAAAATGTTTATTATCTATGACTCTTGTTCAACCTATCACTAACTATTTTTAATTTTTTTTATAGAGATTTATTTATTTATTATATATTTTATAATAAACTTCCTTTAATTATTTTTAGATTTAATCAAATCACTAACACTCATTCATTCATATATACATACATACATTCATATCTACATTCATTCATACATAAATAGTCCACATACACAAGCAGTAGTTCCATCCAACTCATTATTTTCGCCCTGTCTCCTTTCTTCCAAATTTAGTTAATTAAAATATAAATTAATTTTTTCATCCTCACCATCACTTTACCTTTTACATTTTTATCCACAAAAAAATATTTTTATAACCAAAATAAAAATTCAATTTCTTATTTATTCTTCTTATTTTTCTCATCAAATATTAAAATATCTTCAACATCAATTCAAATCTTGATTAATAGAATTAATTTCCATTTACCATCATATTTAAAAAGACTTTATCTATTAACAAACCTAAAAAAAACTAAAAGAAAACAAGCCAGAATTATTTGATTTCTTTTGATAAAAAATTAATAATTTTTCATCGAATGTCAACAAAAAAAAAATATTTTTTATTTTTAATAAGTTAATATAAAACTTGAATCTACAAAAGTAATCCAAAAAGAATGTTAATCCTTTATTTAAATTAAGGAAAATCTTCAAATTATATTTTTATTTACTCAGATATTCAAATATATTTGTGGGTTTATTTAATAATCGTGATAAACTACAAGTCAAGTAATTTAATATTTTTAAATGAAATTTCATCTAAGAAATTAAAATGGATTTTTATTCAATTTAGCTTTAAATTTATAAATACAAATAAGAGAAGAATTATTTGATCTTTATTTAAACATAGAATATTTCTTTGATTAAAAATAGAAACAATTATGAAAATCCTCATTTAATAAAAAAATAGGTGTAGTTGAGAGTATGATTTTGAATTTAATTATTGTAAATGATTTATTAGAAGAAATAGGGATAGAGTTTAAAAAAAGCTTTCTATGACATTACATAATATATAATTTATTTCAATAAATTTAAGAATAAAATACTTTCAAAAAATATCATTATTTTTCAATTCTATTTGTTATTAATAAGATTTAAAAAGAAAAATTAAAAAAAACAAAACAATTGATTTGGTTAATTGATTGATTATCAAATACATCAAACAAATGAAGTGATAGAATTGTATAATAATAAATCTCTAATAATTGCATCACTTGAATTTTTTGGCAAATACACTCTTTAAAATTGTGATTTCAAAACCAAAAAAAAATAATTTGAAGATAAAAATTTTTAGATTTTTAAATTTGGTTATTGAAATGAGTTTTTCGTTTGCTTGAATTGAATTTTAAATTTTTTAACAAACAAAAATTTATTAATGCAAACAAACCACTGAAGAAGTTGAAAAAAAAAAAATTTTTGGCTTAGATTTTCTTTAAAAAGATCTATTTGCTTTTCATTTAACTAAAATTTGTTTTTAGTTCTTCTTTTTTTCATCAAAGATTTTCTTGCTTTGGCTCAAAAGAAGTCTTTGATTTATAAAAAAATGGGAAATTTGAAACTTGAATGTAAAATTTAAATGATCTGATTTGATAGATTAGTTCTAAAAAAAGAAATTAAAAAGTATCTGCTACAGGGAACTTTGGGAATATTTATGTATTTTTTGAGATTATATTTTGTTAATAATTATTAATTAATTAATTTATTTATTGGATTATTAATTAGTTTTAGCTGATAAAAAAAGGATATTGAAATATCTACTCAGCAGTTCTTCACATTTTAAGAAAAGTTTTATAATTTATTTTTGAGACAAAACTTTCAATTTCTAAAAAATGCAGCCAGAAGATTAAATCACTCAAACTTTATTAGACCAAGATTAGTAACAATAATAAGAATAATCATAAAATAAGTCTTAATAATAATAAAAATAATCTAAATTTAAATAGTTTATTTTTAAATATTTCTGCTGTATGAAACCTTAATAGCATAGAGAAGAGGAAAACTAAAATACAACATAAGAAGAGACTTAAGACATTTCCTAATACAATAATTAGACAGGTGATTTTAGAAGCACTATTGATGTTTCTGTTTTAAATAATTAAAGTACATTTTTGCATCCATACTAAAATCCTGCAAAAAGTACAGAAATTTATTAAAATGGGAGCTACACAGCTCAGGGTTAATAAACTAGTATTTATATCCTTCAAAGCAATTAAAATTAAGAAACAACAAATTAAGCTAATAATAATACATTATATGGAAATCATTCAACCATATTTAATAACAGTTAACAAGATAGACACTCGGAAACCACTAATAGACTATCAATAGAAAATTAAAATACACCTTAAGAAGAGACTTAAGTAAAATAAAAATATACATCCATCATGGATTCTATTCTCTAATAAAGTGTAGCTGATTTGAGAAGTACTTATGATGTTTCTGTTTTAAATAATTAAAGTACATTTTTAAATCCATACTAACATCCTGCAAATGATACGGAAATTTATTAAAATAGGAGCTATACAGCTCAGGGTTAAACTAGTATTTATATTCTTCAAGGCAGTTAAAATTAAGAAACAACAAATTAAGCTAATAATTATACATTATATGGAAATCATTCAACCACATTGAATAACAATTAACAAGAAAATACACATACTTGAATAACATGAATTTAACAATTTCATTAATAAATGAATGAATCACTTATTAATAATTAACAATTTATTTTATTTAGATCAATTTTTATTAAGTTAAAGGATTCCTTCTTTATCTCTAAATTTTATTATTTGTAAACATTTTGAACAAAAAATATAATTAATTCTTAAAATCCTCTTACTTTTCTATTTCCATTAACTTTTAACCACTAATTTAATAAGAGAAAGTGAGTGGGTTAAAGATTTTTTCTAGAAATTCTTTTCGAAAAAAAAGTCTGATTGTGTTAACATTTATTTTAATAAAATATGATTAAACAAACAAACGCTCTAAATACTTTTTAAGAAATGAAATGTTTAATCCAAAAAAACTTTTGAATGTTAGAATATTTAAACGGATTTTTCTATTTAGATTGAAAAGATCTTTGTCTCCATTAAAATACAGAAGAGATGAATACTTAATTCATTATAAATTGATTAAAAACTCATTAATTAAAAAATATTCACTGATTTAATATTTCAGATTAGTTGAATTTCAACTAATCAAATGATCAAAAAAATAGGCTAGTGTAGAAGATCAAAAATGATTAAAAGCAATTATTTCATTAAAAGAAAATAAAATTGAATTAAAAAAGCTTTTGTTTGAAGAATTTATAAAATTATTTTGAAAGATTGTTGCAGTTTTTCTGTTGATTTAATGTTTAAATTTTCACATTTTAATACAATTTGGTTGATTAATTGACATCTTTCTATTCAAAACAAAACCTGATAAATATTTTAAAATTTAGTTAATCATTAATTTTGATTAATTCTACTGAAAACATATTTAAGCTCATATTTATTTGATTCATTTAAAGACTGAACAGTTATTAATACCTCAAAAATAATGATAAAAAATTGAGGTAAATGATTTTTTTACTTAAATATTTATATTTTTTTGGTATTAACTTAACAAAAAGGGATTTATTTCATGTCTAAAAATTCTTTTTATGATAAAATTTATTTTAGTAATTACCTTCTTGAATTAATAAATAAATGATCTTTTTTCAAATTAAAAAATTAAAGGAGAAATCTAATTTTCTTTTCGAAAAATAAATTATTTAAGAATCATCTGCTCATCTGAAAATTCATCAATTATTTATGAAATTAATTTAGCAAGATTGAAGAAATAAAAAATTGTCTTTAATTTTTTTAGTAATTATCAAATATTTAAAGTATATTGTAGATCTTCATAAAATAAATACAAGGGTTCCAATGATTGGAACAAAATAGAAAAATAAAGATACTTAAAGAAATATTTATTTACATTGAGAAAATATGTGGGAGGAAGATTTAGTAAATGAAGATTGCTGGCATCATCTTAAAAATAAAAAATTATTTTTGAGTTTACTGAGATGCTTAAATGAAAATATTAACAAGTAAGTAAGTAATCATTAACGTTTTTTTTGAGCTTATTTAAAAGGAAAATAATTAGTTCTACTTAATAAATTTGAGAGAAATATTAATTAAATTAGAAAGTATTTAGATAAATAAATAAATTTATTTCAGTGAAAAAGTAACAAAAATAACACTATAAACTAACTAGTAATTTTATTTTAAAATTTATATATAATTTTCATATGAGTTTATTTTTTAATATTTTAATATTCTTTGTTTTTTATTTGCTCATTCATACATTTCATACATGTAAATTTTATCAATGAATCTTCAGAGGCAGTAGTTGTTATGCGATTGTTTTTTAATATATATGTTTATGCTTTTACCTATATTATTACTTTTGGATTGATTATTGAAAATATTATTAGCAATAAGATTCTGAAGGGTTAAATTATTTTATGTATTTTGATCTATTTGCTTGTTATTATTAAATTAGTTAGATATGAGAATAAATTAATTTTTAGAAACCCTTAATGTTAATTGTAATATTTAAATTAGTTGTTTATTGAGAGGAGTTTTGGATGTATTGCTTTCATACAGATTTTTATTTTTTATAAGTTAATAAATTAATTAATTGGTTGATTATTATTTAGTTAAGCTTGAATTGAAATGTGAAATCAGAATAATAAGAAATAGTGAATAATGAATTTATCTTTAGAAATACTTTTGATGCTTGTATTTCTTGAATTAGAATCTTAATATAAGCCTTTTAGACATTGGAATTTTTTGTATTCTTAAACATATTCACTTCCTAAAAAGATTTTGTAGGCATACAATTAGTATTTTACTGAATTAGCGCTGAATGAAATTAGTCTAAATTCAGATTATCCTCCAGCAGGTTAAGAAGATTGGGTTATTTGTACTTAGTTATATTATTAACTTAAATGTATAGAAGGATCAAACACTGCTTCTACAAAATTGCTTAAATCAGATAATTGGGTGTTTTCAAGAGATAATTTTAACTCTTGAGAGAGTCTTTTATTGTAACATTCTGAGTTCATGTTTTAAGACTATTCATTTTAAGCTTGGTCATCTTATTACTTTATTTCCTCCTCATCATTATTATCATTTATGCTCAGTTGTGCACCCAACTTATTTTCCTCTTAATTTTCAAATGAATGTGTACTATATCTAAACTTTGTTTCTTCTTACATTTAACTTTTAAAATTTTTAGAGTAATGTGTGTTTGGTTTTGGCTTTTTACAACTATTGAATATATCATTGCATGGAAGGCAACACTAAGTCTGATAATTGAAACATGAAAAAAAGCCCATTTCTTTTTCTCTCTGCTTTGTTTATATTTTTTTGAAAATTGTTTAAATTAAAAATATTAATAATAATCAGATTTATTATCAATTTTTTACTCAAAGTTATTTTCAAATAGATTAAAAAATAGTATTTCATCCTATAAACTGTAAATTACCCACCAATTACAATCAAAACGCTATCAAAAATATGTAATAAACATCTAAATAAATATGTTTAGAGACTTTCTTTCATTCACATTAAAGTTAATAAATAAATACGAAATCTCATTTCAAATAATCAATTTACTTCCCAATTACATTCGCATTTATTAATGGTTTCTATTCATTCCATCACAAATAGCAAAAAAGATCATAGAATAAATATTTTTCTTCATTATTCTGAATAAATATAAATTCATTGAATTTGATTCTTTTTTCAGGAGAAATTTGCATGAATGTGATTTCAATTTGAATAAATGTATTTCAATCTAAATAAATGCAAGTCTAGATATTTTGAATGAAGTTAATTTTTGTTAAATTTACAATCTCTAGAAAAAAATTAATTAAAATCTAATCAATTATCTATTTTAAGCTTAATTTTGCAGCTGTCGACTAGATAACTAGATTAATTAATAAAATTTCTGATAAGGCTTTATAATCTACTATCATTAATGATATTTTTCACTTTGTTAAATTTAAACTAAGTAACTTAGGTTAAAATATTGTCTCTTTATTTATCTATCTAAACATCCCAAAATCAATTTTCAAATTAAAAAGATGTAAATTCATTTTTACTTGAGATACTTTCATTGTAAATAAAATTTTTAGATTAAAATATTGCTGAATTTAAAAAAAATAGCTATGAGTGAGTGAGTGTAGTTTAATCTTTTTGCTTTACACATTCATATTTTATTTTACACTTTTTATTTCAAAAAAATAAATGAATTGAAATATTTTGGGTTTTATTTAATTAAAAAATAATAATAAGCATATTAGTTTGCTGATCGGAATATTAAAAAATTAAATTAAAAAGATATTTTCTTCTAATTAAAAAAAGGTATAAAAATATATTGAAAAATAGTTATATACACTGTGGATAAGAGATAATACTACATTTTGCTAAGCAACACTATTGTTTTTGTCTTTCTAGAATTTAACAAATTTAATTGTTTGTAAATTGTATTTTATTTGATTTTCAAGATATTTTTTACAAGATTAATGTAATTATGTAAAGAATTGTTAAAATATTGATAATCAAAATAAAATTAAGTGTGTGTAATCTATCTGTTGATATTCTGTATAAATAAATGGTTATTCACTATATAAAAAAAGCAATAAATAAACATTTTATTTATCTTCTTATTATGTAAAACTTACTAGGTAATTAACATTTTTAAACTGTTTGTTTATTTTAAAACATGAAACTTACCTACCTACATACATTTGATTAATGAAAAATAAAATTATTTAAATTTAATTTCAAGATTGAAGATGAGATGAGGTCTTTTTGCTATGTTTAACAATAATGAAAACTCTTAAACATCATAATCTTTAACTTAATATCTTTTATTAAAATAAAAATATTCTAAGGTTAAACAAAACATAGAGTAGAAAAAATAATGTTTAAAATAAAGTTAGATACAAGGTTTCTTGAATAAAAAATCTATCAATAATAAAAGCAAATCAAGAAAGACGATCATTTCAACAAAAAAAAGAATAAAAAATTGTTTAAAGCTTGATTCCTATCTATTTTTTGACAAAATTGTTAATTCAATTGGAGATATTGCTTTATTCTTTGATGCAGTATTAGTATTTAAAAGTAAATTAATTTGATTAAAAAATTTAACAAAAAAAATATGCTAATTTCAATTTTAAAATAAATGGCACATTTTTATAAATAAGCAGAGACAAGAGAAAATATTTCATTTAAAAATTTGTTTGATAACAATTAAATGGAAACTCTGAATTAATATTAATTTAATTTATAAATGGTAAAGCTAATTCATTTTAATTTCTAATTTTTTTATTTTTTGTGTTGATTTTTGAAAATATTTTTTAAAATGATCAAGGTTTTTAAATTACACAAAACTTTAAAACTTTTTTAAGTAATTGAAAAAGTTTTTTGGGATTTTAGCATTATTATAAACACAAACGAACTCACTCACAATTTTAGTCTAAATTAAATTGAACTATGATTAAAATAACTAAATTTAGTTTAAAAAATATTTTTAACTCATTAAAAAATTAAAAGTTAATTTTAATTTCTAATTTTTGGTTTAGATTTTAGAAAATTGTCGAAGTATTTAAAACCTTTTAAAAGTTTTTTATCTAAAATTGAAAAAAGTGTTTAAGATTTTCATAAAATTATTTAATAGAATATTGTAGTGCTCGTTTGTGGGTATTTTTTGGAATGAATTAAAAACTAAATTAATAATTAACAGAAATAGCATTATAATTTTGAATGTAACAAATTTTTTATGAGAGATATTTTTGAGTAGATTTAAAAAATTGAGCAAAATAGAACTTAAGGGGTTTTTAAATAAATGGCTGGTAGAAATAATATTAAAAATAAGATGATATTTTGATTTGGTTAGATAAAATGATTTTTGAGAGGTATTGGATAGATTTGGTTGGTCAAATTGAGAAAAATGAATAAAGGATTTGGATGTGATTTAATTATTAATAAGAGATAATAGTAGGATTAACGACATGAACATAAAAAGGAAAATATATGTATGTATGTTGGTATGAAGAATGCATAGGATAGGGTTTAATTTCTTAAATGATTGTATTTGATTATTGATTTTTTATAAATTAATAAATACTTAATTAGTATATTAAATATAATATGTATGTATGAGTTTAATATATATGTTTATATTTGTCTATCTATTTATCAATCTTTTTATTATCTATCTATCAATCAATCCATCCAATATTCTTTTAATGCTAAAGAATGAACGAACGAATTAATTCATTAGTGAGTATTTATTTATCTATGTCTATTTATTAATTCATTCTTAATCAAAATTCAAATCTTTTCAATTCTTGAAGTTCTTCTTGAAACCTCCAGCATTACCTCCTTTGTTGAATCCTCCTTTATTGAATCCACCCTTATTGAAACCACCTTTATTATTATTGTTGAAGCCTCCCTTTTGGAAACCACCTCTGCCACCGGGGCCTCCCTTTTAGATGCCACCAGGACCTCTTCTGGGACCACCAGCACCCTTGGGCTTGGGGAGGAATCTGTCGATGGGGAGAGTATCGTCCCAACCCATATAGAACTTATCACCAGGCTTGTATGATTCAGCAGAGACACCTTCAACGAGCTTGATGGAGTAGTAGAAGCCATCGATGGGTCCAAGGATTTCATCAACAGTTCCGACTTTAGTTTTATTTTCAAGATAAATACCTCTGTTGAATTTGGGGACCTTCTTGATGTCGGTAGCCTTTACAACGATTTAATCACCGCAAGTGTGGGAGAATACGCAAACGGGTTCAACTCTTTCAGGGGGACCAAAGTCTTAACCACGGTTATTACCGCCTCTGAAGTTACCACCTTTATTGAATCCGCCTCTGCCGCCAGCACCACCAAAGCTGCCACCGCCTTGCTTGAAGTCCTTTCTAGGACCAGCATTATTAGCTCCTGATTTGAAATCTTTAACCATCTCTACTTATTGATTGATTTATTTATATTTATAATTAAATTTTGTTAATATTTTTGTTTGATTTGTTTTATCTTATATTTTATTAAGCTTGCTTTTATTCTTTTGTTTTTGATATGTTCAGTCTATCTTTTGATAATTTATCTTTCTTGATTCCAATCTAATTTTGTAGCTATCTATCTATCTATCTATCTATCTATATATCTATTAATTGATAAATCAATCAATCAACCAACCAGCTTTTATTTATTTATTTATTCATTCATTCAATCATTCTCATTCAATTTTAAATTAATATTATATTTTCCATTTAACATGCATATTTATTAATTCCATTTATTTTTTAATCCTCCTCATTCAAGTTATTTGATTGTTAGTTTCTTTATTTTGATCCTTTTCAACTAATCTTTAGTTTGACCATCAAGCAATTACTCTATCTATTAACAATTTCTCCTTTGAGCATGGATAGCATTTTTAGCTAATTTCTTTTTTTATTAAAATCATTTTTTCTCCCTTTTTTTTATTTCTTATTTTTTTCCATTTATCTTTTCATGCTGTATAAAAATGAATTTATTTTCTCCACTCATCCCCCATCCCCAACTTCTCTCCTCACATAAATACCATTACATTTCAAAAATATTTGAAACCAAAAATGAGATTTAAAATAAGAATAGAAAATATTTAATTTAAATTAATTTTATAAATACAAGAAATTCTAACAAAATTAACAGCTTTTTTTTCTATGTTTCTATTTTTGAATTTCCTACCTACCATTAAAACTAGTTAGAACTCAGTTAAAAATAAAAGAAGATTTGAATGATTTTTCAAAAAATTATATAGCTTTTAAACAAAAACTGTAGCTATTGATAATCTAATCAAGTAAATCTTATAGATATTGCGGATTTGTCAAATAGATTAATAAATAAATAAATAAAATAATACACACGCAGTGCACAGTAGTGATTTTAGCACTAATTTTTTAAATAAAGACACAAAAAAATAAATAAATATAAAATACTTTGCTCTTCACACAACAAACAGCAAAAAAGAAAAGGAAAATTTATTGAAAATAAAGCCAACGATCATCTTAGTTTTTATAATTATTTGAAGAATGAGCTTGAATGATTAAGAATATATTAATGACTATCTTATCAATCATAAAACGTAGAATAATTCTAATTTAAACACAACTAAATTAACTGAAATATCCCAAATCATGAACTGCATAGATCAAAAGTAAAATTATCCTAATTATTAAATGTTAGATAACTCATCTCCTGTTCTTACTAGTAATTACAAGGACAACAATGAGCAATTATTCTAGTAAATTGAAGGTATTTTTTAAATATTTATTGCAAATTTTAAATTAGAAAAAAAATATGTTATTTTATTCAAACAAATATTATTAAAAATAGGCACACCCTACAATTTGATGAATATGAATTTTCAATAAAATAATAGCAATTTAAGTTCAATGCCACACACAGAAATGAAAACAGAATAGCATCCTTATTTTAGTAATATTTCACCTGTATCTAGATTTCAGACTAAGATTAATATGATGGGTTAATAATACCCAGTCACAGGATCAGCTAGATCTTCATAAATTACTCCAAGCAATAGTAGCAGTGTCTTACAACAATAAAATAATTTAACTAATCCCTTCACTCCATCAAATATATTGCCAAATAAAAAAAATAATTTATATCCAATATCAGTACCACCTCAAACAACAAGTTTTAGTTAAAATAACACAAATAATAGCAGTCGCTCCAGTATTAGCAACAGCAGACTGAATATAAATAGAATTAATAACAATAATATAGATAGCATTAAAGGTGATGAAAATTAGTACAATCTTAGTAATAACATCTCTTACAACAACTAGAATCTAAACTTTAATAAATATTAGCTCAGCTAAAACAACAACAATAACAATAATAAATTATTTTTTAAAAATGAGCTAAGTCCTAATTAGAAATAGAATGCAAGCACAATTAAATTATTAGCTAAAATAAAAAATGAAGACGAACTTAATTATTAAAGTGAAATGGTTTAGGTTGATCAATATCTTTCTAAAGTTTATAATTAAAAAATGAATAACAGCAGAGAAGAAATTCCTCCTAATTTTGGAGCTATTTTAGCCAAGAGAACATCTCCTCCTTTGAAAGGAAAAAATATTTAAAATTCTAAATCAAACACAGCATTAATGAACTCTAACAACTCTTAGAATCAGAGTGGTATTTTGTAATTTACAACAATTTAATCTTAACAAAATCTAGGTAATAACAATTCTATTTCAGGTCTTATGAGTAATAATAATAATAATTAAAGTGGTACTTATGGTCATATTAGTAATATTTAGAATAGTTCATAGAAATATTTAAATCATTAATCTGTACTCAATTAGACAAATGATAGTGTAAAGAATAAGAGTGCTTATGGTATTTTTGGTTTGAAGGATGAAAGAAGTATTTAGGAAAGTAAAGCATATTTGTAGGCTATGAGAGCTCTTTAAGAAAGAATTAAGGAGTTAGAGAAATAGCTTTCATTGAAGAATGAGAATGAAATTAGGTTGCATATTGAAAGTTAGTTTTAATAAAGCCTGGAAGAGAGCAGTGAAATAATTGAAAATCTGAATAATAAAAATATAATTCTGGAATAGGAAATAGGGAATTTATTGAATGAAATTTAGCAATATAAAAATGTGATAAATGAAAGGGAAAAGGAATTTTAGTAATAAAGAGAAGAATGGTTGAAAGGTAATTCAGAAAGAAATGCAATAATTGAATCTCATATATAAAAGTAATCTTAACTGAGCACTTAGCTTTAGGAGGAAATAGAAAGAAATCATTAATTGTAAATTGAGATAAATGAGACACAATAAAAATGGTAATTGCTTCATTAGGATCATTAGATGTTAGAAGCTAAGAGAATAGAATAATTACAAAGAGATCTTGATGATGAAAAAAGCTAACATAATGAATTGAAAGCTTTGTGTGTGAAGAGTTCAGAAGAAATAGAGACTCTGCTTGCACAGAATAAAGCTTTGGATCATAAATTGCAAATTAGAGAAAAGGAATTTGATGAATATAGAATATAATATAACCAAGGACATGTGGATTTATTAAAAGATCAAATTAGAGAGTAAAAAGAATATTTGGATAAGATAGAAGATAAAATTAAATAGAATTATGAGACCAAATTATAATAATTAGAAAACGATTTAAATTATTAAAAACAAATAGAAAAACAACTCAGAAATGAATTAAAAGAAAATTAAAAAAATAAACTTTAAAAACACATTGAATAATTTAATTAAAGCATTAATTCACCTGCTGCTGCTTCAAACAATAAAACTAATAATTAAAGAATTATCTCAAATAATTTAATAGGAAACGATCAAGAATATTTACAATAAAATTAGGTTATTTATCAGTAGTAGTAATAGTATAATAACTCTAATTTTAATTCTATTTAAGAAAATAATTCTTAGAGTGAACTAGAAAAATATTTAAGTCCCAAATAAAATGTGAAAAATTAATAGAAAAACTAAGGTAATTTAAATAATAATGAGATGATTGTTAATTTGAATCAAGAATTCTAGGGTAATAATAATAGTAATGGGATGTTGTAAATGCAACAAAAGAGTTTGTAGAACTAAAACAAATTTAATAACTTTTAGGGAAGTAACTAATAGTTGTATTAGTAATAGTCTTAGTAAAACAGTCATTATAGAGGTAATTCTAATTAGGTAAATGAGATTGAGAATTTCTCTTTGTAAGAAGAAAGCGATTTGTTGAATTTTGATTATGATGAAATTTAAACTTAGTCTAGAATGAATAGTAAGAATTCTCCAAATATTTATTCTAAGATTTCAAATCAGATTATTTCTTTAGATTCTCCTTTAAGAAAAAGATCTAAAAACAATAATGATGTTATTTCCTCTTCTTTGTAAATCACAAAATAATTTTAAAATGTTTCAAATGCTAATTAATATTCATTTATGCTTCCTAACAGCTCCCATGAAAATAATGAGCTTATTATTGGTTCTCCTTAAAGTATTTAATAATTTACCAATATCTCTCCTTTCTACAATCCCCATCATAATAACTATCCATAAAATCACTAACAAAGTCCAGATTTTAAGAATAAAAGCTCTCAATAAAACTTAAATAAAAATATGCCACAATCCAAAGAATTCTAAAGAATTCAAAGTCCAGAAAGGCAATCATAAATTGATAATATGTAAAATAATCAAATAAGCTTTCATAGCATAAACAATAATTAATACAACTAATCATTGTAGAATTAAGAATTATATAATATGAGACAACCAATTAATAATTAAAATGAAAGGGTTAATTAAAAATATCAATAATCATAAGCTTCTAGTTATCTATAATATAGTGATGCTATTAATAAAGAATTAGAATACAAAAAGTAACTTTTGGCCCAAGCAAACAAAAGAAGCAAATCTTAAAATTAGTCTTAGCATACTTAATAGCAACTGCAAATAATTAAGTTACACAAAAATAGTGCTGATAATCTCCATCATTCTGTTGATGAATAAAATTTAGATTACCCATCAAACCAAATAGGTTAAGAGCTGATTAGAGATATTTTTGAAGCAGAAAGTGAATTGAAACTTCTTAATTAAAGATATGAAGTTCTCCTCACTGAATCAAGAGTAATTTTTATTTCTAAAAAAAAAATATAAAATAATTTTTATTTAATTAGAATGAAGAAAATTCAAAGAAGAAAAGTGAGATCCGTAAAGAACTTATCACAATCAATGAAAAAATAAAAATTTTAAATGAAAAATTGTACGTTCTCAAAAAGAGAGAAAAGTTTATTATGAATTAACAATTTTAAAAGGCTTAAAACCCCCAGCATGTGTCAAAAATGTAAATGCAAGATGACCATTCATTTCAATATTTAAATTAACAATAACAATTCTAAGATCCATACTAAAATCTTCAATATAATTAACAATGAATACAAATTTAATTATTTATTTATTTACTTACAAAGATAACTTGTATATATCACTCACCTTTTATATACTTTCTTTTAATTTTGTGTTATTTTAATATCAAAAGTTTTAACTTAATTTCCTTAATCTTAATTTTAGATCTAATTTTGGCAATTTAATTCTAAAAAAACTCTTTTTAAATTTGTAAAAACATAAATTAAGAATTAAATTTTTAAACGAGTTTTTAAATTTAACATCTTATTTTCTAAAATATTTTTTATTTGAGATAAATCCTCATTACATCTCACCCTGATAAATATTCACCCAAATAAATTTTTTTGGTAAATAAAATTCTTACTTAAACTGCAAATTTCGAGTTAAATAACTAACTAATAAATAAAGAACTAAAGTATGTTTGTTTGTATTAAATGATAATATTTTTGAATTTTCTTTAAATAAATTATTGGTTAATTATTTGGATTATTGTCTATTTTAAATATCTTAACTTTTGTTTTTATTTTAAGATAAATACCATCAAAAAATCTAAAGTATATCTAGTAGTACCAATAATAAATAACTTTGTTTTTATGAGAAAAAGAAATAAGAAAAGATATCAAAGATAAGAACGATGAAGTAATTGCATTATTTTAATAAATTTGTTTGTGAGTTAATCTTAATCAACAGAAAATATAAAAAAATAATAAATTTGATTAAATTAAATAAAAAAGATATTTTTTTTTGTTTGATTTTTAATTAAACATTGTTCAACGAACTAGTGACATATGTTAATTTATGATAGATATTGATATATAGATAGATAGAAATTAATAATATTCTATATCATATGAATGCTTTTAATTTAAAGTAAAAGGCAATTATTACATATTAAATCAAGCTGATATGAATTAAAGAAAATATTTTATGAAACTAAAAAGACATTTTGATTAATATTTTTTGATTTATGAGTAAATGCTCACCATTAATATTTCAACATTTTGTTTTTAAAAATAGCGGCAATAACTGCTTGAACCTTGTTTAGGCTTATTACTTAATTTTCCCCAATCTTTTGTGGTGTATAGAGAGATCTATTTAAGTCTTTTCTCTTTAAAATGAAATTTTATTTATTTATTTATTTGAATATATATCTTAGTGGGCTTTTATTATAAATAGAATTGTAAAGAGATGCATTAAGCTTAATTAATATGCATGAGATTATGTTTGGATACTTATTTATAAAGTGAGCATCTTTGATTGCATTTTGAATTAAATAATAAAAAATAAAATAACAAATCTTTTTAATTTATAAATAGCGATAGTTGTTAAAAAAAGTATGAAATCAAGTTTGATACTTTTGTCTCTGCTCCTTTTAGCAGTTTCATTTAGTAATGCCAAGTTGAAACACGACAATTTCTCAGGCAATTTGAGAGCTTCTGAATCTGGTGATTAAGAGGATTCTCCAACAATCAAAAGAATTTGTTTGGCTAGATAAATGCGTAATAGAGATTGCAATGATGAAGCTCACGACATTCCTAGATTTGTTTTTGATGGTATTGCAAGAAAACATTAAAATCGTCATACCCCATCTGATTATAATGAGTAATTTCAATTATTTCCAATAACTACCTCTCTTAAAATATATATGATCCAACAAGAGCAGCATTTTTTCTTAGCATTTAAGCGAACAAACGCTTTATTGTTCAAAATAGAAAATAGATCTAAATTGTTAAAAAATAATATTTTAATATCTAAAATAAAATAGTCTCTTCACCTGTCTCAACTATGGTGATAATCATAAAAAGTATTACAAGTGCGTTTAAGACTCTTTATTAAAATGCCACCCTGAATTATCTGCTACCCCAGCTGCTGCTTACACTCCTCTTATTACCGCTGCTAACTACCAATGGTTAGATGAACATTTAAGACAAGATGGTTGCAACTGTATTTTCCTTAAACCTTAAAATACCTAAATCGAAGCTTTCAACAAGTTCCTTGCTTCCAAACCTAATTTAAAGAGAATCGAACTTGAAGCCAATAGTTACGTTCAAAGTAAAAAAATATAATGAAAAATCTTCAAAAAGACATTAACAATTTTTTATGAAAACAAATTTAGGAAATCAATAAGACAACGAATACTGGGTTTGCTTATAAAATACTTCCCGAACCCTCATTAAGCTTTTCAACTCTTATGTTCCCTTGACAATTAGCAACCAAAACTTCAAGGAAATTAAGGTTAGATATCTTTAAAACAAGTGTACTGATATTTACTACGAAGAATTAGAAGCTTCCATCTATGCTGAAGCTAACTATCAAAACGATGTTACTTTAGTTACTCTTATCAACACCAAGGAAACTTCCTAATAAGATTTGATTAATAAAGTTGAAGTCTTGGAAAGAACTTGGACTTCTGAAGTAATTTTATTTCCAAATACTAACTATTCTTAATCATTTAACAATTTATTTAACAGTTTGCTAAGTGCTTCTATGACTCAGTTCGTGGTGTAGTTCGTGTACCTCAAGTAAATTTATTTTAATTTTCAATCTAAATATTTATTCTATTTTACTAAATCAAATAGCCTAAGCCAGTAAGCTATAATTATTATTTAACTCATCGTTAAAGCAGTAGCTTCTTACTAAAACAATTACTTTTCTATGGATTTGAATAAAAAAATCTTCAAACTTTGATTGGTTTAAATAATTTTTGAATGTTCAATTAAGGCAACATTTTTAACTAGATACTTAAATATAATACAAATTACAAGATATAATTTTAAGCGAGTCAATAAATAAATATGGCTCTATTAAATTAAAAAGGAAACAAGATTTATTAGACAATTTAAAATAAATAGCAAGCAACAAGAGCAATAAATTAGAAAATTAATCAAAGATTATTTCTTAGCTGACATAAGTAAGTTTGATGCAATCATCTCTCTTGAAAGAATAAAATATCACTTTTTGGGAACCATATTAAATGCTTTAAAAAAATTTTTTTAATATTAAAACAAAGTGATTTCTATTATCAAACATTATTCTCCTCATACATCAAAGAATTTTGAATAATTGCTTAGTAAAATATAAAAATTTTGAAATTACAGTAAAGATTATATCATAAATCTTCAAAATTTTAGCTTCTAAATATATTTATTTGAATTAAAATTTGGGTGGAATTCTCTACAAACTAAATGGAATCTAAAATAGATCAAAAAAATTTTAGTAGTTAATAGCCTGAAAGAAAATAAAACTATCTTATTATTTAAACTATTCATTAATTCATGGCCAATCTCTGCTTAAATTTTTTTAATTTTCTTAATTTAATTATATCAATAATTAATAAACAACGAATCAAAAATTAAAAAAATAATAATATGTTTTTTAATTTTCTTTTTCTAACTAGACTCCTGAACCCAAACCCGAAGAACCTAAGCCTGAGCCCAAGCCTGAGGAGCCTAAACCTGAACCCAAGCC
>JH720379.1:172359-192077 GCA_000231825.2 Tetrahymena elliotti 4EA
CACCAATATTATTTTTGCTTTGAAAAAGTTATAAAAAAAAATTGAAAATAGAAACGTTTAAAAGAATGATAAAAGCTTTTTTATTTGAATTAAATCTACCCAAAATAATCTTTTGTTCTTAAATTAATGATTAATTAATATAGAAACAGTATTGTTAAAAGTCAAAGTTTAGAGATAGGATAATTATTAAAGAAAAATAAATAATGTTACTTTAGATTCATATAAAGAATTAAGTGAGAAGTTAAATCAGAGCTTAGAAACTAAATATATAAAAATTTAAATATTTTTATATTTCTTATGGAATTGAAGTACATCACTCAGATCTGTAAAATATTTTATATTTTATATCAACATTTATTTCTTTTCAAATTTGTTTTGATATTAATTTGAATATTTTATTAATTAAATGAAAAATTAGATAAACTTTTTCTAACAGAATTTTGGTAAAAATAAAACAAATTGAATTGATTCAAATGATAATGAAAAAATTTAGATTTTTAATCTAATTTATAATAATTAACTAAGTGAAAAATATTGTTTTGTGAATTTACATCCTAAGACCAAGTCTGATACACCTTGGTTACCAATTTAATACTAAAAATATGAACATTAATTAAAATACATTAATTTTTAAAAAAATTAATTTAAACAAAGAAGAAGAAGAAGAAATGAAAAAAAAAATAAATTAAAGAAGAGAAACTGAGATGAGGTAGCTAAAAAAATAATAAATATCTTCTCTTATTATTGATTTAGATTAATACGATATTCAAATCATATCTGCAGTAAATTTTTTTTTGATAGCTTCAAATCTATTCTATTTAAAAATTTCCTAATTCTAGTCCATAAAATATATCGACATACAAATAAATATTCATGAATTTGAGAGAATCGAGCTAGAAATAATATCAAATCCAACAATAAATTTACAAAAAACCCAAGTTGAAAAAAAAAAATAGTTAAAAATAAATAATTTAACATAAAAAAATAAAATGACTAATTAGTTTTAGTAATTTCTTTGCATAAAGATTAACTTATGTTTAATTAAAAAAGGAAATATTAATATTAAATCAAGAAAGCTTTTTTTACTTAAGGAAAAGTACCAATTCCTAGAGGTTTGTGTATCACCAAAAGTAGAACTCTATTCTGAAATACCTTCGTCATCAATTTAATTAGATCTTTTAACAAATAAAAGTAAGAGTTTAGTTTAGTCAATATTTAAAGAAATAAATTTGGAATACAATACTCAAAAATTAAATAAATTATTAAAATGAAGTAAATAATTAGCTAGCTATTTCTCAAAAGTACAGTTACAGATATTTTTCATTTGAAAATAATATGAAATAGATATAAAATAAAAGTGAAAAATAAATCGGTTACTGTACTGTAAATAAGTAATTAATTCTACAAAATTAATCAATAGATTATAAAATATTAATTAATTTAATCTAGTTTATTTAAGAAAACAAATAATAGTTAGTAACTTTATTAGAAAATATATAATTTTTGCTTTTATTAAATGATTCTTTTATTGTTGTTTACTTAATTATTGTTTTCTTAAAATAAAATACCAACTAAAAATTAAATTTATTTTACCCTAGGCACAATATCCTTTTTTAGAGATTAGTGAAGCCATATAAAGCAGATCTCAGTCCTTAAGTGATTGAGTTATCAATCTAATTTAAATCTTTTTAGATATAAAAATACTATTTAAAATGAATAAAAATTGGAGAAGAAAATTAAATTCAAAGAAGAACAAACTAATCTAAAAATTGTTTATCATTTAAGTTTTAATTGAGAGAGGCATGTATATAATAAATATGAGAAAATATAATAATTTCTAAAAAAAATTATTCTTACCCTAGTAAAAATTTCAAACATGAGATGCTAGTAGAACTACTTAAAGCTGAAATTAAAGTAAATGCTCCCTTACCACTAATTTAATTTCTACCTTCATAATAAAAACCCATAATGAAAAAAATTGGATGATAAAATATTACTAAAAATAGAAGGATTCTTAAAAGTATTAAATAATTTAGATAATCAAAAAGATATTAATAGCAATCGACATTTTTATATTTTTAAAAAGTATTCGTAAAAAAGCAAATTTTACTAATTTTCCATTCGCAACCTAATTATTAATAAGAAAAAATTATCCTATTTTATCCTAAGTAATTGCAAGTTATAAGTTTCTTTTCTTTCTTTTTTTCTTGATTAAATAAAAAATATTAATAAAGTTTTTCTAATCCTACTTTTTTTTTCTCCTAATTTTATTCTAAATATTCATCTAAATCAAATTAATTAATTTTTAATTAATCAAATAACGTTCAAATTAATATTCAAATTTTATAAAATAAATAAATGTTGACACAAAACATAAAAAAATTTTCAGATGTGAATGATGTATGTACTTCAATTTCAATAGAATTATAAGTATATTTTAATTTTTTTATTTGAAGTTTCTAAGCTTTGATTTAACTTCTTCATAAAATCTTCATTTTAATTTCAGATAAATTAATTATTAATTTTTCATTAAAATAATTAAATCTTTAAAATTTGTCTTTCAATCTCAGGTATTAATTACACATTTTTTTACTATTATCAACAACTTAAATTTTTGAGGGTCTAAGTGACTAATTTGGGTTCATTTACTTCATATTTCTTTGGTTAATTTATTTACCGTAAATCCACATTAATTCTCGCCATCCCCTCCTCCCCCCAAAACTCTTAAAAGACTAAATGATTGATAAATTTTCATAAAAATTGGTGAGAATTTACTGTATTTATTTTTATTTGTTGCTTTCATATTAAATAAAAATTTTTATGTTTTCTCATTCTTTAAAATATCTCATTATTCTTATTTATTTTAAAGATCCTGTCAAGTTAATCATATTAGAATTTAGAAATTAGGCGCTCAATTAGCAAAATACTCTAATCTCTAAACTTTGACTTTTGATTTCACGGAAAATTAGAGTTTCTTTATTAATAAGGTATCTTTGAATTAATAAATAAAGACTTAAGCTGACTGGCTATATTTAGGTTGGCTGACTTGATATTTATAAGGCTCATTTATAATCTTTATTTCTCATTTCCAGATTTAATTCAAATTTGAATGTTTTTCTCATTCTTTTCAATATTTCTTTATTCAATATTTAATATTATAATTCATTCCTTAAAAGATTGAATATTATTGGTGAAAAGGGAGCATAAAAATTAGGTTTGAGTTTAACATAATGTCCTAATCTCTAAACTTTGACCTAACGTAAAAATTTTTTTTGATATTAATTGTGATTTTTTGGCTTTAATTTATGAGAGACTGACTAACTAATTTGGGTTAGTTTACCTTAGCTAGTCATTAATTTTTACTTTTTGTTTTAATATTTAATTCAAATTTTTATGTTTTTATTGTTCTTTTAATAATTTTTTTTCAATATGTATTGTTATTATTTTTTAAAAGGAGGAATTAAATTGGTTAAAAAGGCACATAAGAATTAGGATTAGGCTTAGCAAAATGCTCTAATCTTTAAACTTTGACTCTTTACCTAGAGTAAAAATATAATTTCAATATTAATTATGAATAAAGACTTTAACTTTTGTGCGACTGGCAACTTATTAAATTGGGCTGGTTTATAATTTATCTTTTTGGCTTGTTGATTCATTAATGTTTATTTATCCTTTTCTGATTTAATTTTAAATTCTATATTTATTTTTGTTCATTTTAAAAAGGGAGAATAATATTGGTGAAACAGGGACTTAAGGATTAGGATCTCAGTTAGCAAAATTATCCAATCTCTAAACTTTGAATCTTAACCTCAGGTAAAAATAGAGTTTAATTTATGAGTCACTCAGCTCATTAATTAATTTTTATCTGACTTTTGAGATTTAATTAAAGTTTTAATGTTTTTCTCGTTCTTTTAAATATTTGATTATTCAATATTTATTTATTTTTAAAGTACAAATAAAATTGAAGAAATGAGCACATCAGGATTAGGATCTTGCTTAGCACAATGCTTTAATCTCTAAACTTTGAACCTTACTATCAGGTAAATTTAGAGTTTCAATATTAAATTTACATTTTGAAAGAATAAACAAAGATTTTAATTTCTGAGCAGCTGAAAATTGAATAATATGGGTTGACTTAATAGAGAACAATTTGGCTTGCTCATTCATTAATTTTTATTTCTTCTTATCAGATTTAATTCAAATTTTTATGTTTTTCTCATTCTTCAAATATTACTATCTATTTATTATTAAAGTTTAAATACTATTGGTGAAAAGGGAGCATAAGGATTAGTATCTGAGTTAGCAAAATGCTCTAATCTCTAAATTTTGATTCTTAATCTAAAGAAAAGATCGTGTTTCAATTTTAATTTTGCATTTTGAATTTATAAACTAAAATTTTATAGAATAAATGAGTGTTAATTTACTTGATATTTTTTTGACTCATTTATTAATTTATTCAAGTTTTTATGTTTTTCTGATCCTTTAAATATTTCTCTTTTTATTTATTTTTAAAGCTGGAATAATATTGGCTAAAAGGGTGCATAAGGATTAGTATCTGAGTTAGCAAAATACTCGAATCTCTAATCTTTGTCTCTTGAATTATTGTAAAAATTGTGTTTGAATATTTATTACACTTTTTTGAATAAACAAATAAAAACTAATTTATGAACTTAACTGATTAATTTTAGCTTTTATTTGCTGTTTATTTATTAATTTTTACTTGTTATTTTCAAATTTTATTAAAATTTTTATGTCTTTTGGATTATTTTTAACATTTATTGAAACAAAAATCACCCAAAATCAATGTATTTTGTATTTGATACCCTAAATATTTATTTATTTTTATAATTATCTAAAAGTTAAAATAATATTGGTGAAATGGGATTACAAAAATTAGGATCTGTATTTTTAAAATGCTCTAATCTCAAAACTTTGGCTCTTGGCCTTGGGTAAAAATAGTGTTTTTTTTTTTCCAAATTTTATCTTTTATTATTTTTTTTTTGAAAAAAATTTATTTATCATTTATTTTCAGAGAAAATAATATTGGCTAAAATGGTGCATTAGAATTAGGATCTGAGCTAGCAAAATGCTCTAAACTCTAAAATTTGAGTCTTGACCTTCTGTAAAAATATAGTTTCAATATTAATTATGCATTTTATAATTTAAAATGACTTTAATTTAAGAGTGACAACTAACTTGGATTGATTTTATTGATACTTGTTTCTCATTCATTCATTTTTTTATTTATTCAATCATCCTCAAAAATAATTCGCATTTATTATGGTATTTAATTAATTTTACAAATAATTGTTTCAAACAAAATGGAACAAAGCTTTTTAATTTTTAAAGTCAAAAAGTATTTTTGTAAATTCTAAAAAAAGTTAATGTAGTTTTAAAAATACTTTTGAAAATATCAAGCAAACATAAAATAACAATTTTTAGAATGAATAGAAGTGAATTTGTTTTAAATTATAGTTTCAAGATTATTCTCTGATTAATTAATCTGCACATTTATTTAAATATTACCAAAATTCATCAACATGTTATTCAGTAGTATTTGGATTGCAGACAACAAATCTAAAGAAGTAAATACCACCTATGTTACTTGGTGTAACATAACCTTCTAAGGTGTTTTTATCAAGTAATTCTTTAAGTTTTTTATTTAAATCATTTTGGTTTTAATCAGATTTGAAAGTCTTTAACTTAAAAGTAACAAGTGTGTAAAGATTTTCAGCGAAAAATTCAAACTTATCACTTTTTTCAATGTAGTCTTAGAATCTCTTAGCTAATTGAGCTTTAGTTCTTTATTTTTATAAGATTAAATATTAGATAAATGTAAATTTTAGTTTAAATTTTTTACCTGATATGCTCTTGATAACCTTTAACACCAAATGCTTTCAAATTGTAATAGAATTTTAATGCATTCCATCTACGACCAAAACCAATCATCCAATCTTTTGCATCAACAGCATCACCAGAACCTGAATAAGCATTCTTAGTTATTTCAAATCCTTAGTCTTTTTTGAATGCAGAAGTAAAAGTTTTCTTATCTTGAACATAAGTAAAAGTACCAACATTACCAACCATTCCAAGCTTAGCAAAGTTAATTTATAAAGAATCAACTTCATTAAGAAGGTTTTCAGGTCTCAAAGAACGATATTCAGGACAAACCCAAGTAGTTCCTGCATAAGCACAATCTAAATTCAACCACATTCCATACTTTTTAGAAAGAGCAATAATTTCATCAAAAGGATCGTTTGCACAAGTAGGAGTAGTTCCATAAGTAGCAGAAATAAAGAAGGGATGTAATCCATTCTTGACATCTTCTTCTATTTAAGCTTCAAGTTTAGCCATATCAGGAACAAAATTCTTTTTTTAGCTATCAAAATATACAGGAATATTCCTAATATAATTGATATCTTTAATTCTTAAAGCCTTTTCAACTGTATTGAAAGTGTGTTCAAAGACATAACTTTATTACCAAAAAAAAATTAATATATTATCTTTACTATTTATTTGATATTAAAAACAGTCAATTTATTATCTCTCAAAAAATTTGAAATTAATCAAAAATAAAATCTATTTTTTCACTGAGAAAATAGTTTTTTGCTGGTTTTCTTTAACTAAAATCAAAAAACTCTTGAATTTTTTTCCTTTTTTTTATTCTATTTGATTATCAATTGATTTATTTTATCAATATTCACAACTAATAAAATTTAATCATAAAATAGATGAAATTATCCATTGCAAAAATATCAAATGCAATGTTTTTTAGATAAAAATATTTGGTTTTTGTTTGATTGCACTTTCATTCATGTTATATATGTTGTTTGATATTATTTGAGAAGCAAAGCAAAGTGTTTGCTATGCTTGATTGATTAAAAATTTTACTTCAATAATGATTTTTTGCAGTTAAAACCAAATCAGTTTTTCTTTTTAAAATAATTTTCACAAAATTTTTTATGACAAAAATTTATTTATTTCCTTTGAATTTGGCTAAAATATTTCAATTGATCAACTTGTTTATTTATTTATTTATTCTACGAGTTGGTAAGATAGAATTTTTTGTAATACTTTTTGATTTGACTGTAAATTTAATAGTTGAATTCTACTAATGATGTAACTTTTAATGAATAAGGTAAATTAATTGCTTTAAAATTTTTACCCTGAGAATTTGAGGACTTCTGGATTTAAAGGATCTAATTTCATTTGATTTATTTTTCTTTACTTTGCAGCATGGGCTGCTAAATGGTAGGAGTCAGATGTACTGATAGAAATAGCACCACCACCAGAATTTTTGAGTTGATATTAGGGTGGAAGATCCAGCATTTAGGCTACCCAATCAACGACAACGTATTCAAGTTCTGTGTGAGCAGGAGAAGCATTCCATGTGAATCCAGGAGAGTGGAAAGTAGAAGCAAACATGTCTGCAAGGATTGTAGGATGACTAACTGATGAGGGGAAATAAGCAAAAAACTTAGGATGTTGCCAGTGAGTTATTGCTGGTACGAATTTGTTTTTAGTTTCTTCTAAGATTTCATCAAAAGAAGAGCCTTCTTGAGGAGGTTCTTCAGATATTTATGATTTTAGATCATATAATTTAATGTTAGGAGGATAGACTGGAATCTAATCTAAGTTATCGTAAATATCGCCAATTAAGTTAAGCATCTTTGTTCCTTGAATTCTCAATTCATTTGAATTAAAAAACTTATTCTAAGGCTAGTAAATAGATAAAAAGAAGAGCTCAATATTGCTATTTAATCATTTTTAATAATTACTTTATTTGACAAAATAGGTTTAACTTCCTATTATTCAGAGCATTCTTGTTAGACATATTCAATCAAATCCTATTTGGAGAGCTTATCTATTAATATTAAGAGTAAAATTAAAATGAGTGATTGAATATTTTTGTTTGGTTAATGGATAGATATTGATTTACTTTGTGCAATAAGTTCTTCAATAAGCTTTTTACCAGATTGAGATGACATTTAATAATACTATTTATTTTATAACACACTTACAAATTATTTCATAAAATTTTAATTTTGATTTATTTTTAATATAAAGATATTTCTGTAAAATAAAAGAATTATTGATAGAACTTTTAATGAATTATGATGTTTTTTATCAGTCGTAAAGAGATCTTTTAGTATATCAAATTTAATATTTATCAACTTATTAACTTTATCAAAAATTTTAATTTCTTTTAGTTCTAAAGAAACATTTTTCCTTCTATTTTTTTTCCATTACTTTTCAAGTTACAAGAAATTATCTTTTTAGCTATCGCTTCAAGAAATACTGTTTTTTTATCTATTATTCTTTTAATTAGTTAAATTTAATATTTAAATCAGGAAACTTACTTCATTTTTTTTGTAAACTAACCATTCACATTTATTGAAATATTTAAAAATTTACTTTATTTATCTAGTTAAATTCAAAAAAATCCATATTTTTTTATAAAAATATTTATCAAAGTAATATATAGCTTTATTTAATTGAAATAGTTAAACATAAATATTCATAATTATCTTACTATTTAAATAAGCATTCTTTGGGTAGTATTTTTATAATAAATAAATATTTTATATTACTACTTCTGAATATTCAATTATTAATTTCGAATATTTTAATTAAAAATAAACCAAACACCTCATCCAATAGAACTACCTTCTTCTAAAGAGTTCTAAATATATCATGCTTCTAAAAGGTATTATTTTAAATAATAAATTCTTAACTTAAAAAAAGACTTGAAAATTTGACTGATACTTTAGATGAAATATCTCTAAATATACTATGATTTTTAAGAAATTCATTTTGTTTTTTTTACTAAAACTACTGTAATTATTCACTAATTAATTATTTGCGTTTTGTCATTTTTTTGAATTTTGAAGAGATGAAATTTTTTAAAATTTCATCATTATTCATTTTTAGTCTTCGTCGGTTGTCTCGAAAAAATACGGTATTTGTTAAAATTTAGAATAGCATTAAATTAAATGATTTAACACTTTTAAAATAAATTCTAAACCGCCGGAATGAACAAATATTTTTTTAAATTTTACTTGATCAAAGATTGATCAAAATAAATTAATATTAATACATTTTAACATAAAAAAATCTATTAAAATTAAGTCCAAATTTACTTTAGTTAATTTATTTATGAAAATATAAAAAATAAATTTGTTTTTAATTAAAAGTTATTGAATCCATTTTAAAATAAAATAATTTTGAATATAAAATAAATCTAAGCTTTTAAATTATAAAAAATAAAATTAATTTGATTGATAATAAAAGTAATAAAATAATAGAAATGAATAGATATTTAACATTTGGTTGATAAGTTGTGTAAAGTCAACTTTTAAAAAATATAAATTAGATTTAGACTGTTATAAAATGGAAATCCAATAAATTATTAATTAAGAGATATGTAAATAATTAATTTTATTATTTTGAATCTTAAAAAATGAAAAATTATAATTTTATGGAAAATAAATAGTTAGTGATTAAAATGAGTTGTTTTGAATATATTTATGAATGAATGAATGATTGGAAAATGTTAACCCAATTTTAATTTTTGAATTTATGTTTGTTTTATTTAGACTCTAAAGGATAATCAAAAAATTTAATTTAATACGAACGATTGATTAAGTGAAGTGAATGGATATCTGCAAAATTAAATGTGAGGCACATACATACTAATTTAGTGAATGGAGAAAGAATAATATGGAAGATATATAAAAAAAATCATATATTTATTAATAATTTGAAAAAGTTAGTTGATTGATAGCAAGCTTGTTTGTTTGGTAGTTTTTTTGTTTGTTTGTTTGTTTGGTTTGATAAATTGAATGTCTAAGTGAAAAGCAAATAAATGAATAAAGAAAGTAGAAAGCAAAACATAATGCTAATAATAATCAAAAAGTTATTTATAAATATCAATTGATAAATAGATTAATAAAGATAAGTATCAATAAAATCTAGGAATATCATCAATCAATCAATCTGGTTTTTTTCATTAGTGTAAATCAGGAGTATAGAAAGGAAGATTAAAGCAGCAAATAAAAGAAGGTGTAAGATAAAAAAGAGAGGTTTAGTTAGAGAAGATGTAGTTACCATCAATTGGAAATACTTAGCATATTCAATTGAAATTTGCATTTGGTATTAATACAAATATCAAAAATAATTTATATTTCTTAGATGAAGAGAAGATTATATATCCTGCAGGTTTTAATATTGTATAGTATAACATTCAAGATAAGACTTAGGTATATTACCAAGGTTTAACAGATTATAGAGGTATTTCTTGTATAGAATTGTCACCTCTAAGAAGATGGCTTGCAGTAGGACTTAAAGGCGCCAAATTTGATAACGAAAAATTTGATAATCCTTCGATAGCAATTTATGATACGATTACGCAGCGTAAAAAGCATATTTTAAATTTTAAAGAGGTCAAAATCAAGTATTGGGTTTCTTTAGCATTCCCATCATCACAGTAGGAGGCTAAGCATTTAGTATCTCTATCAGGAAATTGTTTAAGTGAAAGGCACAAAGACAAAGAATCTAAGGATAGGGATACTAAAGAAAAGTAAAGCTCTGCTTAATAGGGTAGTGATAAAATTGAAGGAGAAATTATTGCGTGTTACTGGAATTTATCAGGTAGTGGTAAGATCTTAGCATGGGTACAAGTCTCTTTAGCAAACATAGATGCATTTGAAATATCAATCAATAAAAACGATACTTCATTCTTCAGTTGTATAGGAAGAAAGGTAAAAAAAACAGATCGATTGATCACTTTTTTATTTCAAAATCTTAAAAAAAGAAAACCGTTGAAATGAATAGATTTAATTTAAAAAAATGGCTTTAAAGCAAGCAATTATTCATTAATATAAAATATGAATCAGCTCTCATTCTAAAACAAATAAAAAATATTTTCTCACAAAAAAATAAAATTGATTTAGATAATTTTTTAGATAAAATTCTGATTAGTTTAATGGATTTTATTTACATATCTAATGATAAATATCCCTTTATCTCTAAAATTAGTTATATTATTCAAGATAATTAATACTCAAATTTAAATTGTGGCTCTCGCTACTCAATTTCTCAAATATTTTAAATTTAATTAATCAAATTATGAGAGATAGCTGGAATTTATTAATAAATAAAGAAACAATATACTCAATCTCAATCAATAAATACATGATGGATATTTAAACATAATTATTTGTTTATTTTAAAAAATCTATATCATTTATTATTAAGATAGAATTAAATGGATTCTTTCTAAAAGATTTAATTATTTTGTGAAGTGAAGAATAAATTAAGATTTATATTTAATTATTACTTAGGTTTTTAAGTGCTTTAAGAAGATAGACAGTGTCGAAGAAGGTGATAGATAGGCAGAAGACAAATAGAAAGGTGATAAATAGAAAGGAGAAAAATACAAAGCAACTTTAAAAAATCACTGCACATAATTGAATGGAGCTCCTTAAGAATTGTCATAGGATTATACTTGTCACACCTGGTTAACATGTGATAACAATTTAATAGTTTGTACAGCAAATGGTGAAGTTATTGTTTGCAATGAAAATGCAGAATTTGTTGAGGTATTGAAATCATCACCGGTCTTTATTAACAAGCAATCTTGGAGAATTGAATGCATTAATACATACTCAAAAGGTTTTATAGTAGGTGCTAAAGATTCAAGCATTTATGTATACAGGGCTACAAATGATGATAGAAATCGTTATGAAGAAATCAATAGAATATTATTCAAACAATATAGCGATCTAAAGGATTTATATGTCACTGGTTTAAGCATCACTCCTCATTCTGAAGACAAAATAGCTTGCTCTCTTTCAAATAATTAAATATATTCTATCAAACTTAAAAGAGACTCAATTTATTCTAGTGATTCTGATGAACAAATAGAGTAAGTCTCTCTTGCTTTCCACAGTGGGCCTATCAACGGTATGGATATATGTATCAGAAAACCTTTAATTGCTACTTGTGGCAAAGACAAAACCATCAAAGTTTGGAACTATGAAGAAAAGACCCTTGAACTATCTTGGCTATTTAATGAAGAAGCTTACTGTATTGCCCTTCATCCTTCTGGTTTACATGTATCAAATTCTTCTATTCATTTCAAAAAAAACAACAGAGGAATTTATCAAAAAAAACAAGAATTCATTAATATTTCATAATAAAAAGTCACACAAAAAGCATAAAAAGTGCTTCAAACCAATTTTATGAGATAGAATTATTGTATTTTCCATTCAATTTAATAATCTAGCTCTAAAATATGAAAGAAAATATTCAATTTTTAATGAGAATTCAAAATGTTTCTAAAAGATTTTGAATTTTAAAATAAAAAATTACCATTTTTTTTATTTAGATCAGATAGCTTAATTTAATTGAATAGATTGATCTTTACAATTCCTATCATATGGCAACTTTAAATAAAATAATTCCAAATATTGATTTTAATGAAACGAATATTAATTAATTTTTAAACAAAAATTATAAATTAAGAAAAAAATAATTTTAATTAAGTTTTAGAAATATTTATAGAAAATTGGCAAATCGAATGATGGAAAAAAACCCAAAAAATCATTTTCAATAAATTTGGAGATTAATTTAAAAAAATTGAGCAAGTTAAAAATGGAATAAATAAAATGAAAGCAATTTTAATTTAAAAAATTTTGAAAATATTTTGATAAAATAAAATTAATGATTAAAAATAAAATATTTAGATGATTGTATGCTTGAATGATAAATTGAGATGGATGAATATTTGCCTGCATTAATCTTCGAACTCAAATAAAAGCAAGCACTATAAGGAAATAACTTAATTTAAACAATGTAAAGAAGTGAGATTCAGTAATTCAGGTCATTATTTTGCAGCTATCGATGGTACTTAGAGTTCTTAGTTGATCAAGGTTTTCAGATTTTACACAGGGGAATAACCAGTAAATATGAATTAGAAATGATATTATAATGTTAAATTATGTAATATATAAATTTAGCCTTCTCTTGTTTTCAAAGGACATACTGGTAGAGTAAAAAGTTTGGCTTGGTCAAAGGATGACTCCTTGCTTGCTTCTTGTGGCGTTGATGGTATGGTTTATATTTGGCGTATTGATAATGATTCAGGAGATCTACGTTTGTATGAAAATTCACATAAGAGCATTCAATTAAGTTGTGTTGCACTTAATATGGATACTTAAATGATTTATTCTTGTGGTAGTGATAGATTTTTACATTAAGGATTCATATTTGATTCAACTTAATAGGCAAGAAAGATTAATCAAGAAGTTTAATTAAGTTAAATAGCTTTCACATCTACAAATAAAATCATGTTTGCTGGTATTGCTGATGAATAAAGAAGTTCTGGTGCAGTCAGATGTTTATTATTCACCACTCCCACTAATAATAAATACTATGATTATCCTGCACATGATGAATAGGGTATTGAAAAACTCAGAATCACTTATGATGATAAATATTTGATCACTGCAGGTAGAGATGGTTGCATCATGTTGTTCGAAATTAAAGTAAATTATTTTGATTTGTTTGTTTATTCAGAATATGTATTATATTTTATTAATTTATATTAAAGGATAAAGATGCCAGAGGTATGAGACTTAAAGAAGGTTATCCTAAAAATGCAGAAGAAATATTAGTCACTCGTTAAGATTTAGATGATTTGAAAAATACAATTGATAATTATTAATCTTTGATAGGAGAATTTAACAATTAGACTCTTAATAATCAAACTAATTAAAAGGATGAACAAATAAAATAATTATAAGAAAGATTACAAAAATCATTGGAACACAACAAGACAGCTTACGAATAACTTTAAGAAAAGAAAAGAGACATAGAAAAGAAATATGATGAAGAGCTTAAAATCATGAAAGTAAATAAATTTATATTTAAGATCAATTTTGAATAATAATTTAATGAAATATTTTTATTATAGGAAAAATTTGAAGCTGAAATACAAGAATTGGATACAAGTTATTAGAGAAAAGTAATGGATGAGGTTGAGAAGCACGAGAGTGTGAAGAAAGTTCATGAAATATAGAGAAATAAGAATAATAGAGAGAGATAATAGAAAGCTATGTAGTGCTAAATGCAAGCTTAGAGCTTAGATTAAGAGTATTAATAGAAGCTTCATGAAGAGAGAAGTTAGAGAGAAAGAGTTTAAAATGATATAGATAAAATGCAAAAGGATAATGATGAAATTTATCGTTAAATTGAGTAAGAAACAAAAGAAGAAATAGAGAATTTGAACAATAAAAATTTAGAACATGAAGCAGAAGTAAAAGAAAGGCATAAAAAAGCTAAGAGTGATGCTGCAATAACAACTAAAAAAATAGATTAAAAGAAGAAAGATTCTGAATAGTATGAAGAATAGTTCAGATTACATTAAAAGCAGCTTAAAAAATTAAGAGAAGAAAATGAAACTTTGCTGAAAGAAATTTAATAATAAAAAGAAATAATTTAAGAAAGAGATAAGACTATTGGTAAATAAGAAAAGTAGATTTATAAGCAGAAGAAGAAATCATAGAATTTGGAGAAGTTTAAATTTGTACTTGATCATAAAATCAAGGAATTAAAGCGCGATATTGGTCCTCGTGAAGACGAAATAGCTCGTATGAAGGAAGAAACAAATTAGATGGATTAACTTTTGAAGAAATACAATTCATATAACAATCACTTAGGTAATGCTGTTGATGAATTATACACAGCTTAGGAGTTGATGAACACAGAAATAAAGAATTAAAGAACAGTTATTTCATCTACTAATAATAAAATAAAACGTTTCAAAGATGATTTGTACAAGGCAGTTCAACACATTTAAGATTATGAAAAATTATAACAACATGTTAATGAATTAAAGAGATTATATGCTAATAAGAATATTGAACGTAATAAAAATGATGAATAAATTCAAATGGAATACGAAAACCAAAAGGCTCACTTACAATACAAGGTTTAACGTCTTAAAAAATATCTCAAACAAGATAATCAAATTCATAAAGATTACAATTTAGGTCTTATGGCAAGCAATGTCGATCTTATTAAAGATATCAACAAACTCCGTAAGTAAATCAAAGAAATCTAAAAAGGAGAAGGAGGTTAAACAGGAATGCCTGTCAATCATGCTAGATCCCTTACTACTTCTTTCAAACGTGCCAGAACTGCTGGAGTACGTTCAAACAGCAAAAATGGAAATAGACCTGACGAAATCGATGAAGCCTTAAATGACCCAGTAGTTTAATAAAAACAACAAACCCTAGTCATGTAAGCTGATGATATAATTCAACTTAAAAGTTAATTAGAAGAGTTGCATGAAGAAAATAGAGCCCTTACAGCCCCCAATAACTATTGAGATCATCCTCTAATTTAAAAATAAAAATAAATAATTAAATAAAATATCTTTTGATCAAAATATTTACAATAAACAAAACAGCAATCTACCTACCTACCTACATAATTACTTACTTAACATTATCATTTCTTCTAAATTTAATAATTTAATAAATTGAATATATAACTACAATTATTTTATGTCCCCTTATCAAGTTTTAATTCCATATTATCTTGTATTAATTACCCACCTATAAACTTTTCATATCAACCTAATATGATCTTAACTTTAAACCTTTTATATCTTTTCTAATAGATATTCTATTTAATTTTAGAGTAGTAATTTTTTCACCCATAATTTTACAAAATTTAAACATGAATAATTAAAAGATAAAAATAAATTAGAGTTGAGTAACTTTTAATTGACAAAGCTTTAAAATATTTCCCTTGATGAAAAAATAAAATAATTAGATTTGGAAAATATTTTGTATTCAATATCAGCATATATTTATATGTGCAAAAATAATTGAATAATAATATTGAAAGACAAAAGAATAAATCTTTTAATTTCTGATAAAATTTACAAAATGCTTGCTTTTATTTGAAAAATTCAAGAATTAAATTTGTAAATTATCAAATAAGACCAAGATATTTAATTAAAAAAGCTTAAAATATATTTTTTCTATTAGAATTTATCAAATGGTTAATAAAAATATAAACTTAAACATCTTTATGTTTTTTAAAATTATTTTTTAAGCTTCATTTACATTTATTATTCATTATTTTTTTCTGCTCTTGTTAATAATAAATAATTTTGATTAATAAAGATTAGCATTGATCAGCATTTCCAACAAAATTTATATTTAAAGCAATTCAAAACTTTCATCTGATTTAAAAGATTTTTTAATACAATCAATGCTCACTCTAACTCTTTTGATTAAAATATTTAATTCTTTTTTCACATTAAAAAACAAAAATATTAAATTTGTTTTTATTTTAACACCAAGAAAAATAAGACTCAAATTTTATTCTTTTTTTGAAATTTTAAGTTTTATTTTTATTAAAATATTAAATAAAATGAAGATTTAGTTTTTTATAATTTATTTTTTAAGATTCAGTGAAGTATTTTAACTATTTTTTAAATGATCTCACTATGAAAATATTAATGACAATAAGTAAAAGCTTTTATTCAAATCCGACACAATAATATATAATATTAGAGTTCTTAATTTTATTGAAAAACTTTTGAAAAATTAGCAATAAAACATACAAGTACCTTTAAAAGCTTAAAATCATCACAATTGTTTATTTAATTTTTTTATTTTAATTGATTAAATATATATTTAAAAATATTAAAATTAATTTTAGTGCTAGTTTAAATTATAAATTTGTTATTTAATAGCTAAATTTCTTTAAAGAAATATTTATGAAAGGATTAAGATTGTTAGCCAGTAAATACATTTCAGTATAACATCAATAAAAATGTGAATTTATTACTCTATAAATTTGTTTTGAAAGAAGGATTGTGAAAAGAAAGAAAATTAAGACCTCATAGAATTATTAAATACATTCTATGAATGACGTAAAGTAAAGTAAGTAATATGAAAAATAAATTTTTGTGGTTTTGGCTCACTTATTAAAGTATTTAGATTTATATTTGACAAAGAATGTGAATATGTTATTAATAGTTAATAGCTATAAAAATTAATGAGTATTTGAATTTATTGTTGAAATAAATAGCTTAAGTGAATGAAGTATATAAAATTTTCCAGATATATTTAATGAAGTAATGAACTAACTAACCAATGAATTATCATTGATGAAAAATTTAACAAAAAAATAAGGATGAGAAAATGTAAGTTATTCAAATAAATAGATAGATAAAGTAATTTTGAAAAGTAAAATTAATAAAATAGATTGATTGATTGATAGAGATTTCATACAGTATTTGAAATTGACTGATCAAAGATTGGACTGATTGACAAATTGGTTGAACTAGTAAAGAAAGCCAATTAAATTAGTAGGAAATGTCAAAAGAAAATCAAAATTTTAATTAAAAAACAAAAGAAAGTGAATTTAAAAAAAGTAGAAACTACTTGAAATAATAATAATAATAAATAGATCTTAAACAAACACTAATTTTATTAAACGAATCTGTCTGTCTAAAGTAATATAAAAATTGGTGAAAAAGGAAATCGCTAACAAATTAATTTTGCAAGGAAATAGGTAATAAAAGCAATTCACAATATAAAAATGGACAAGCAAAAGAGCGTGAATACTTCATCTTCGTCTGCTCATAAAATGGGAAAGAGTAATTGACAATTTATAATTTCATTTTATCACTAAAATTGGTTTTATCACAAGAATTTTTAAGCCTACTTTTTAACTTTTTTTAGGTGTTTTGTAAGTTAGAAAACTTTGTATTAACAAATAAATCTCTTTTTATTTTCTTTTCAAATTCTTAACAATCAATCAGTGCATTATTTTACTTTATTTTTGACTACCTTAAAAAAAGATTTAAAGAAGCTATAAGCAGTAGACAAAGATGATGACTGGTTTTCTTCAAGTTAGAGTGATGATAGCTTTTCATAAGAAGACAATGAGGCAGTCCCCATAGATATAACAAAGTACCTTCCTCCTGCCAATCCTTTGATTCCCAAAATATTTCAAGAAGATTATGAAGTGAGAACTGCAATCAATATTCAATTTAAGTAAATCATTAAAAATTATAACGAATTAATGGTTAATTAGAGTAAAAAATATTCTATTTTTACCAAAGAAGTTGTTCTACTTGTTTAATTTTTTATTTGATATAATAATTAGCTCACTCCCTAACTTCAACAAAAACAGAAACTATTAGTTTATTGAACCTAGTGAACGTCCACTTTAGTTGCAAGAATATATGGCTTAACAATAAGTTTTAAAATCAATACAATAATAAAGTCCTTTTGAAAATGCAAAAAATATAGCAGAAAGCTCAATTTCAAAGCATTTGAAAGAAAGAGAAGGAGCTAGTTTAGTTCCAAAGTAAGAACATGAAGTAGGATTAAGTTTTAACTAGTAAAACAATAATTAGAAATAATAAACAGATAGTACTGATAATGTTTAAGAAGGAAATAATCATACTACTATTTAAAGTAATAAAATCATAAATACTGAATCTAATATTTAAGCTAATTAAATACAATAAGAAAGGTCTATAAATCATGCTGCAAATTCTTTAAAAGATTCTCAGATCATTTAAAAAACAAATGAATAATCTAAATAGGTTAATTCAAATTAATAGTAATCCAACATAAACAACTAAGTATCATAGTAGCAATAGTAATTGAATCTATAAGTATCTTCTAGTTAATAAAATATCTAAGTACCACAATAAAATGCTAACAATCAAACTAAGCTTAAAACATTGATAGAATATCATAAATAAAACAGAGACAATTTAATTTATTAAAAATACACAGATTATAATTTAAATGATCCAACACGTATTGGAGATGTAATATACTTCGCTACTTACATAGCTAATTTAAAAATACTGATCAAATCTAAAAAACAAAAAGATGATGACTCTGCCTTCAATTAAAATAAGGCATCCTTCAATCGTAAAGTTTCAATTAAAGAAATTAAAAATTATCATCACAATTTCCACACTTCACATCCATCAGCCAACACAAATGCAGCAATTAATTCAAACTCTCCTACTCAATAAAAAATTTAATTCTCATCAAGCTTTGAAAGTGGAAATCTCTTTTGTGCATACAAAATTAATGAAACAGAATTTGATTTAATCCTCTAAAATGACATAAACACCAAAGGAAATACTTAATGGTTCTTCTTTAGTGTCACTAATGCCAAAGCTGGCCAAGTCCTCAAATTCAACATTCTCAATTTAGTATTTTTCATTAAGAAATATAATATATTTAAATCATTTTGTGTTATATTAGAATAAGCCAGGAAGTCTTTTTAATGAAGGACTCTGTCCTGTTATCTTCAGTGTTAAATAAAATGAAATATCAGGGTAAGAATGGGTCAGAGGTGGTTTTAACATCAAATATTTCAAAGGAGACATTCAAAGAGATGGAAACAAAGGAAAACCTCACTACACCCTTACTTTTAGCTATTACATTCAGCATTCTAGTGACACAATCTATTTTGCACACTCTTTCCCATACACATTTACAGATCTAAAGGAATATATCAATGATTTTATGAAAGATGAAACCAAAAATAAGTAAAAACAACATATTATTTTACAAAAATCTCTTCTTTTATTATTCTACAAAAATCTCTTCTTTTATTATTCTACAAAAATCTCTTCTTTTATTATTCTACAAAAATCTCTTCTT
>JH720379.1:192177-234806 GCA_000231825.2 Tetrahymena elliotti 4EA
TCTCTTCTTTTATTATTCTACAAAAATCTCTTCTTTTATTATTCTACAAAAATCTCTTCTTTTATTATTCTACAAAAATCTCTTCTTTTATTATTTTGAACATTAAAGTGAGAAAGTAAACTTCAAAAAATAAATAAATTTTATTTGATATTCTTTCGAAACCAATAAATTTTTTTTCTCTTTTCTATTAATGAAGGCAGACCTTAATTTTTTATTCAAAAAATCTAATAAATTAATTAATCACTTAATTTTCTGAAATTTAAAGAAAGAGTTAACAAAATTTTTATCAAATACATTCTCTTAAAAATTATTAAAAAAATCGTATTAATTTTTCAGATTTTTTTAATTTAATTAATATGGTTTAAACTGATTATTTATTATCAAAATCACCTCATTTTTATCAAAAAAACTAATTTGCTTACTTATGACAGTTTAAGCAGCACTGATTAAATTTAAAAGCAAGATATTTTTTATTAAATTTAATTGGAGACTTTTTAAAAAAATCCAAGAAATAAAATGTTGATTAAGATTTAATTTTTAATAAAATAAATGGCAAAAAAATTGAATTTTTTTGTTATTTTATGGTTGAATTTCTAATGAATTTTTTTGTTATTAAAAAAGAAAAGTTTCAATAAAAAAATTGTGCAAAACATTAGCTGGAAATAACTGTGAGATGCTGACTATAACTTCAAGTTCGATGGTGGTAATTAATATATTTAAATTGAAAGATTTTTGATGATCCTTAAGTGAAATATTTATGGTTTTAATAGAAAAGGTTTTAGAGGAAGGGAGTTGTTATTTTTGCAAGATAACATCCTGGTGAAACTGGAGGATCTTATATGATGTAAGGTTGTATTGATTTTCTTTTAGGAGATTCTCCTGAAGCTGAATATCTTAGAGATAATTGTGTATTTAAAATTGTACCTATGCTAAATCCTGATGGAGTTATTCATGGCAACTACAGATGTTCTTTAGCTGGTTGTGATTTAAATAGAAGATGGAAAAAACCTCGCAAAGTAAAAAATAAGTTTTAAATAACTCTCTTTCAAATTTATTTAATAAATATAAGAAATTGCATCCCACTGTTTTTCATATGAAGGAAATGATTAAAACATTTGGCAGAGAACGTGAAATAAAATTAATTATTGACTTGCATGGTCATAGCAGAAAGTAATTGTTATTTTCTTTTAGAATAATTTTTATTTTTTATTTAATTTTTTATAGAATGAATACATTCTTTTACGGATGTTCTTACAAAGAAGATCCTGTTTTGACAAGAGTTTTCCCATATATGATGTCAAAAACAACTGATTATATAAATTTTGAAGAATGTAGATTCAATGTGCAAAAATCAAAAGAAAAGACTGCTAGAATAACTCTTTGGAAGGAGTAAAGAGTAATGAATGTGTTTACAGTAGAGGCTTCATTTTATGGTAAACAAAAGAACTAAATAAAAACTCATTATAGCATTTAAGATTACTTGGATATAGGCAAAAGTTTGGTTGTTAATTTATATAATTATTTATGGGAAGAAGAATCTGAAGATAATAAGAATAGCAAAAAAATTAGCCATTAAATAAATAAGAACAGCATTCTTAAAGAGATGAAAGATAATGAATAAAAAATTATTAATATGGAACAAAAGAGCGACTCTGATGGATCTGATTCAGACCCATCTGAAGATGAACTATCTGATGAATAAATGATCAAACTCCTTCCCAAATCAGTTCTAACTAAAAAATAAAAAAAGCTACTTGAACAAGAAGAGGAAAAGGCTAAAGAAAAGAGAGAAAAAGAACTAGCTGCTAAGAGACTTTAGAAAAAAAGTGAATTAATTTAAGGCAACTAATCTGATTCTTAAACTGACAGAAAAAGATTTTTAATTACTAAAGTCTTCCCTAGAGCCTTAAAAGCAGTAGAAAAGAAACCAGAAAATACGAAACCAGAGGGACAAGTGGAAATGTGTGATGTGGCTGTCTAAACAGATGCTTCATTCATCATGGAAATGAAGGCTTATTTAATGAAAAAGCAGTCACTTTAAAATGGATAAAGCAATGGTTAATCAATAGTAACTTACTTATTCATTATCTCATTTTTACTTATTTCTTACTATTTAAAATAAAAATGTTTTATCTTAAAATAACAAAATTACTTACTCTATTGATATCTTCTGAATTTTGTTAAAGTTGTTTGTTATTTTAATAATTGGTTTAGATTTTATTTTTCATATTTTGCTAATCAAAAAATATGAACAGAGGGATTTGTTTATTTATTTTATTTAGATCTTCTTTGGATGTAAAAGCTGATTCAAAATATTTTAAAAAGTGAAAATAAAAATAATATTTTAATTTTAGGAATTTAAATAACTTGAATTTCCTTTTAATCAATTATAAAATTTTGTGAACAGAACTTAATTGATTGATATATTTAATAATAGAATAATCTACTCAAAAGCTAAAGTATGGGAGGCTTCATGATCAATAAATTGTAGCAAAAGGTCTCAGAATAATCAGTAAGTTTATTTTAGAATAAGAAACATCAGAATTAGATAATAAATAATATAAAGAACAGGTAACTTGTTCCTACCTTAATGAGTAATCCCTTAGCTAGAAAAGAAAATTAATTCTATGTTTAGCAATAAAATTAATTACAAAGAAATTCATTTTAACCAACTATTTCTCCTTCGGCATAAATGAATTCTCTCTTCTTTGATAAAGTAATTTTTATTTTTATTTTATTAAAATAACTAACTTAATTTTTTCTTAGACTAATGGCAGCCAAACATTGAGACACCAGAATGAGACTAAATAATCTTAAGGCAGCTTCAAGGTTAAAGTAAAAAAATCCTAAATGATATTTTAAGTTTATTTAAAATTCAGGCAAAAATAAGATTTATTTTCATCAAAAAAAGCTATCAAATTAAATAAATAAAATGAATGAAGTTTAGCATAAAATTTTAAAATGAATAAAATAAAAAAAAAAATTATTTTTTAATTTAATTTACATAGCTACTTAAAGGTTAAATAAAGCAATTATTTTCTATTGAAGATTGTAAATGATATTTCTTTCATGCTGGTTTAAAATTGAAAAAAAAATAATATTTTTTCCATCAAAAATAAGCATTAAAATTTACTAAATAAAATGAATGAAGTATTTTAGTTTACTTTTAAAATGAATAAAGTGAGTTAATTAGATCAAAATTTTTTTTAATTTATGATTAATTTGCAAGAAAACTTCAAGATTAAATCACTAATTTGGCTATTAAAAATGATATTTTAAGTTTGTTTACAATTCAGTTAAAATGAGATTTATTTCCATCAAAAATGGCATTTAAAATAAATAAATAAAATGAATGAAGCTTAGATAAAAAAGGATAAAATAAATAAAAATTTATTTTTTAAGTTATGATTAATTTTCAAGACATATTCAAGGTTAAATTACTTATTTAGATATTGGAAATTTAAACAATATTTTAAGCTCATTTAAAACTGAGTCAAAAAGAAGATTCATTTGAACAAAAAAAGCATTGAAATTTAATAAATAAAACGAATGAAGCATTTTGGTTTACTTTGAAAATTTCCATAGTTAATTAAATTAAGACTAATTTATTAATTTATGATTAATTTGAGTCAAAAATAGATATTCATTCATTAGTGTTCATTCAATTTAAGAATTAATTAGATTTTTAGAAGATTAAATTATTATAAGGGAATTTAATGAGTAAATTAAGATTTCTTTTTTTTGTCTAATTAGGAATTAAGTTCTACAAAGCAAGAAGAATCATTCAAAGACAAATTAAATGTGTAGAGTTAAATATTAAAAACAGAGTAAAATTCATTCATTCATACAATATACTTTATATTTATAATCAAAATTCATAAGCAATCCTGAATTGAGTAATAAACTTATCAGTAATTAATAAAATGGAGTTAACCCTGTTCTGACTTATTAAAGTAAAAAATTATTCATTTTTGCAATAAATTTTTCAACTAAATTTAACTTACTTTAATTATGTAACATAGATAATAGCTAATTAAATACCTTTAAAGATTCAATTTAAATCAACCAAAAACCAAAGACTCCCTAGTTGATGACTAAGAATCTAATGAATGAAGTAGGTGGAACAATGTAAAATAGTAGTAATAGTAGATATAACCAAGTTAAGAGCTTTTTAGCACCTAATGCAAACAATATTTTAACAAATATAATCCCAAATACCACAACAAATGCATTCAATATTAATAATAACAATAATAGCTCAAATTTGCCTTAATTATCCTATCCTAATACGCAAAATATTAAAGTAAGTCAGTAATTAACATTTACCACAAATAATAATTAACAACAAAACAATACAAACACAATGGTTTCCCCTAAAACTGATAACTTCCTGATCAAAAAATCAAAATCCCAATCAAATGCTATTTTGAGATAAAGCAAAATAGGAATTTCAAATCAAGGAAATGATTTCTTTGGCAGTAAAAAATAAAGATTTACAAATTTAAACAACTGAGTAAACAATGATCAAACTATCAATTAATGAATGAAGTTATTTAGTCAATAACAACAAACTACGTACATATATACATACAAACTAACTAACAATTAAAATTAAATTGTTTTTTGTTAAATTATTTTAGTAAAGTATCCAAGTCTATATTTAGAATTATTTATTTTATGTATTTATTCTTATTTTCTATCATTAACTTTCTAATCTCTACATTGATTCTGAAAACTAATTAACTTTTCTATTTATTATGAAGATTTTTATAAGGATTTCCTAATTTAAATCAAAATTAATAAATCAAATCAGAAGATTTTTTTTAATATTTCTAAAATGTTTATGAAAACTATCATTTGAAAAAGAGGATTTCAATTTTAAAATTAATTTTTAGGTTGAAAATATGATTGATAAATTTAAACAAAATGTTTAAAAGAAATTAATCTAATCTAATTTATTATTTACATCCGTTTCTATTTCAATTGAAGAGCCAAAAATTTTTATTCTTTTTAATGTTGGCCTTGAAAAATGTAACAAAATTGCCAAAATAATGTTTAATAAATCTAATTCAGTGAATGCAAAATGTATATTTTAACTAAGAACTTTCGAGAATTACAAGATTTGTGAATATCAATTTGAAATAAATAGTTTGGAGTAATGAGTTAATGATTACATTTTTTGTGTTTTTTTAACAGAAATGTTATTGGAAAGAACAAAATTAAATAAAAGTGTGGTTTGCATTCTGAGAAACTTAATTTTGCATTTTTTTTTATTTGTAAACTGAAATATTATTAGGAGTAAAGAAAGATGTTCAATCTTATTTTAATAAAAGATTTATTGAAGATATATAGCATAGAATTTTTAAGATTTTATAAGTATTATGGTTGTTATTTATGGCAAGTAATTAAAAATATTGAATATAATTAATATATTGAAAAATCTTTTACATTTTTATAATAAATTATATATTGATCACTTATGAGCTTAGTAAGCATAGAAACAAGAAATGAAAAAGCTACTGATTAAAACCAATAACTAGAGGATAAAATTTAGTAAATTATAGATGAGTTAGAAGATGACTACATTCAAGAAAGCCATTTGACTTAGGGAAAAGAGTTTTTGTATTCAATTTAAGATTAAAATATCAGATAAGATAGTAGAATCTTGAACATAGAAGCAAGATTGATCAAATATGAAGATGTTGTAGGATCATAAACATTGATTTAATCTATCTTTCAAAAAAATCCTTTATTTTTTAAAAACACTTTCGAGTATTTGATCATTCTCAGTGATTCTTCTGATGAAAAGTCATATGAAGTATTAATTTAGGTTCAGAACTTGTTAAAAAGTTAATCAGATAAAAATATAAATCACGATGATGATGATGCTTATTATTTAGCATGCAAGAGTCTTACCTTAAGGTCAAATATAAATATGAATATTTCTAGATAGGTTTTAGAATAAGCTATTTAAAAAGCTAAAAAGCCTTATTAAAAGGCTGATATGTATGCTCAATTAGGTAATACTTACTTAGATTTAGAAGAATTCAAAAGCGCTATTAATTGCTATAAGAAAGGATTAAGATTTTAGCCTAAAAATGATGAGTGTTTAAGTAGTATCAGTGGCAGCTACTTTGGATTAAATAAATTGGAGAAGGCAATATTTTATGGAGAGCAATCTCTACTAAACAATAATAATAACTTTACTATGCTTGGGAATTTAGCTTGCTTTTATTTGGAATTAAACCAAATAGATAAAGCAGAAAATGCTTATACAATTGCAATGAGATGCAAATCTGTGAGCTCCTATTAATATTCTAGTTATGCAAAGTTTTTATTTTTCTATAGGTTAGAAGATAAATTAAAAACAAATTAAATCTTTCAAAATTTAAAATAAGGATTTCTCCTTGATCCTACAAGGTAGAATCCAATATTTGAAACATTATATGTCATCATGAATAGCACTGAATTATTTTCAAAAATGATTTATTCATATTAACCAATTCAAAATTACATTGATTTTATTGAATCAGTAAGACTAGTAGCTCCTTCCTTACTATTAAGAATATTAGTAAAAGTATTCATTAACTTAAAATAAATTTGCATTTCTGATGAAGATAATGATGATAACGATGATGATGACGACATTGGTGATTATGAAGAACATTTACAAACTTCAGATCAAAGCTAAGATGAAATAAATAATTAAAATGAAAATTAATTGCAAATATTTTAAAATCAACAAGCAGAAAGTTGGCAGCAATAAATAAATAAATCTGATTAATAAAAAGTAGACTTAAACTCTAATAGAGTAAAAAAAATCAACTAAAACGAAATTAAATAATAAGAAGAATTGTAGCCCCTTTAACCTTACAAAGATCCTTCTTATAAGTAACCAATAACCACCCACTAAAAAGTCTAAATTTATAAACTGATACATGATCTTATAAAGCTTAAAATCTAAGAAAATCAAACAATTAACACTCTCCTAGCCTACCATAAGCATGTTTCTAACAATCTTCATTTTAGAAACGCTATGTAATTCTGGGATCTCTACTTCGATTGAACGAACCATTTACTTCTTAACCAATCAATCAATCTCTAAAATTTCGAACTTTGCTAAATTAATTTCCATTTATTATTTATATCATAAATCACTATGAATTACTTATTTTATATATTTTTACTAAATTCACTTTTACTAAAAAAATATTTATTTTAATAATAATTTTAGTTAAAAATAGATAAAAAATTAAAACATTAATTAATAAGGAATTTTTTAAAATAAATTTAAACATTTTTTATTGAAGAAAAGCATGATTTTTAGATAATTTTTTTAATCTGAATGTTAGGAATCTAAATTCTCTAAATATTTAAAAGTTTGTTGTCAAAAATATATTACACTGTGGTCATAAAAATATAATTTTATATTTTATTACAAAATGATCCTAAAAATATTTTTTTACAATTTTTAAAATTATTTATTATATTGTCCGAAAAATATATTAGCAAAACCATCAAGTTTATCCCTGTATATTTATATATAATTAGCTAATTTTTTATGAATTAACTATTTAAAAACATTAACTTAGTTATTTGTGATAAAAATAATTTAAAATTCAATAATAAAATGATTCTGAAAATATATTTTTAAACCTGAATTGAAGAAAAGGGTATTTAATAAGACTCTAAATTATCTAATTATTTATTCATCAATTATTGAAATTAGATTAATTTCATTATAGAAATGAAAAGATATTAATTTCATATCTTTTTTAATTTTTTGGTAAAGTTTATTAAATACAATTTTTCAGATTACAGCTAACTATTGATTAGTAACATTTAATTTATTAGAAAAATAAATAAACGATGAAATAGAATTAAATACGTTTAAGAGATCTTAAAGATGTACTGCAATATTTTTAGATATGGAAATATATTTTAATATTTATTTATTAAAAGTTACTTTTATCTAACTTATCATCGTGCTTAGTTTTAAATATTGACTTAAGGTAATGTTATTAATTTTCTTATTAAAATGCTCTAATTACTGCTTACAATGCAAATAAGGAATTTAAATATTATTACAAAAAATAAAGACTTTTATTTTTTACTCCTCACTCATTTTTATATTTTTTACATTCTCAAACTAAAATGGCATTTTATAAATATTTCTTTTTTAATTTTTATTATTTTTATAAAAGTTGCTTAACCATTAGTGAAGCAGGGGCATAAAAAGTGGGATCTTAGTTGGCAGAATGCTCTAATCTCTAAACTTTATATCTTAACCTCTTGTAAAATAAATTTTCAATTTAAACATGAATTTTGAATTAAAAACAGTTTGAATTAAATAATACTTTTTTAAAATTATATTGTGATTTATTCTCAACTTAAAAAATTTTTGTTAATCTTTAATTAATTTATATTTTTGTTATATTTTTTGAAAGTGATTGTAATATTGGTTCAAATTAAGCACAACAATTGGCATCTGTCATAGCAAAATGTTCTAATCTCTAAACCTTAACCATTAATTTCTCGTAAAAATATTGTTTCAAAAAATAAAAATTCTAATTTATAAAAACAAATGCATAAATTTATGAAGGACAAGATTTACGTTTAATAATGATAATTTATTTAAATTCAGATTCTTTCTTTTTTATTTATAACAACAAAGAGTTGAATTGAACTACTAAGATTGATTCAAGATTCTTAAAAATATTTATCAAAATTATAATTAAAAATATTTCTTTATTTCAATTTTAATTTTGCTTTTTTAAAAGCAAGAATAATATTATCGAAATGGGAGCATAAAAATTAGGATTAGAGCTTGCTAAATGCAATAATCTTTAAACTTTGAACCTTTATCTCTAGTAAATATATTTTTTAATTAAGAATTTTGGAAGAATAAAACTTTAATTTGGTTTTGATTTTACTTTTCATGTTTCTCATAAGTTGTATTTTTTTTATTCCTTAAATTTTTAAAACTTTAATAGGGAAAATAAAATAGATGAAGTATGTGTGTAAGGACTAGGATCTGAATTAGCAAAATAATCTAATCTCTAAACTTTGGATATTGACCTTGCGTAATCATGGAATTACAATTTAAACCATTCATTTTTGAAAAAAACCAAGTCTTTAATTTAAGAAAGACTAATTAATTGGTTTTCATCATTTTTCAAATTAAATCCTTAATTTAATTTTTTTAGTTATTCTTTAAATAATCTACTTTTAATTTTTATTATTCATTAAAAGTTACAATAACTTTGGTGGGATAGGTGCATAAGGACTAGGAAGAGGGTTAGCTAAAATATCTAATCTTAAAACTTTGACTGTTACTCTCGCGTAAAAATAGTTTTAGAATATTAACTTTGAATTATATAACAAATAAGGGCTTTATCTTATAAATAACAAATTTGATTATATTTTTAACTCCTAAAAATTCTATTTTTATTTATTTTCAAATTTCATTTTTGTTTCTACCGTATTTCCTCGCGACATAACGAAATACGAGGACTGTCAATTTTTTTTTCTTCAAAATTTCTCAACAAAATTGTAACGGGGGAATGACGAGGAGGAGTGAATACTTGATTGAGGAATTACGGTATTTTTATTAATTGAAAATAATCAATTTACTTTTTTTAAAAGATAAAATAACCTTGGCGAATTAGGCATAAAATAATTTGCATCTGAGTTAGCAAAATGCTCTAATCTCTAAACTTTAACTCTTTAGCTACAGTAAAAACAAAGATAATTAAACATTTTTAAAACAATAAATAAAATCTTTAATTGATGAACAAATATATAATTGGAATTTGATTGATACTTTTTTTATATTTATTGTTTTAAAATGACATTTTTTATTCTTTCTTAATTTTAATTTTTTATCATTTTATGAAAGTGGAAATAATATTGGTGATAAGGGGGCTGAAGGACTAGGATCAGAGATAGCAAAATTATCTAATATCTAAACATTGAGTCTTTACATCTAGTGATTATTTTATATTTTTTTTTCTTTATTTAATCTTTATTTTTTATCAGGGATAATAATATTTGTGAAATTGGTCCTTAAGGATTATTGTTTGGGTTAACAAAATGTTCAAATCTCTAAAATTTGACCCTTTATCTCTAGTAAACTATTGTTTGAATTTAATTAAGAAATTTTGAATGAGTTAATCAAAAAATAAATGAATAAAGACAAATATTCATTTGCAATCTTTATGTTATGTTATACCCATCAGTTTATTTATTTATTGTTATTCATATCAAATCCTTTTATTTTTTATTAAATTGATTTTTTTTATTTTTAAAAGGGAAAATAAAATAAATGAGATAGGAGCCAAAGAATTAGGATTAGGATTAGGAAAATGCTTAAGTCTCTAAAATTTGAATCTTTACTTATTGTAAAAATATTCTTTTCAATTAATAGTTTTCTTTCTTATTTAAAATTATTTTTATAATTTTTTAAAAGTGGGAATAATATTGGCGAAATAGGTGCATAAGTGCTAGGTTCTGGCTTAGCAAAATGCTCTAATCTCTTAACTTTTAGCCTTGATATTACGTAAAAAAGTGTTGTCTTATGATTTTGAACTACTAATTTGGATTTAATTGATATTTGTAGTTAGTTAATTTATTTATTTTAATATATTTATTAGTTAAGTAATTGTTAATTTTAACTTATATTTTAAAAATATTTTAAAAGTTGTAATAATATTGGCAGTGTGGGTGTATAAGGATTAGTATCTGAGTTAGTATAATGCTCGAAACTAGAAAGTTTAGTTATTTATCTCTTGTAAATATTTTATTTCAATCATAATTAAGAATTTTCAGATACATCAAAAGATATAAATTAATGAAAAGTTAATCAAGACTTCCATTATTAATTCAATCTATTTTTTTAACAATTTAAAATATTGGTTTATATTTGTTTATTTTTTTATTAGGTAAAGTAATATTGGTTAAATCGGAGCATAGGGATTAGGATCTACCTTAGCAAAATGCTCTAATCTTAAAAGTTTAACTATTGACCTCAAGTAACAATTTTTTTAAATGTTAATTATTAATTTTTGGATACATATAGTTATTTATTAATGGATTAATTTGGGTATGTTTATTTATGCCTTCTTTATGTTTTTAGAAACTGATTAAATCAACTTGCTTTTTTTTTTCCTTAATTTTTAAATAGAAATCAACTCTTTTAATTTAAAAATTTTGGATTATTACATTTAAATTGAAAATAATTTTAAAAGTGAAAATAATATAGGTGAAATTGGTGCATAGGGACTAGGATCTGGATTAGCATAATGCCCTAATCTCTAACATTTGTCTCTTAACCTTAGGTAACAATAATTAATAATTATTTGGTTTTTTCTTTTATGATAAATAAAAAACTTAATTTATGAATGAGTGACTAATTTTATTATCCTTGATAATTTGTTATTTTTCTATCATTCATTGTTTTTTAAAATTATCATTTTTCTTTTTTTTCTCAAATAAAAATATTTCTTTAATAAATTTTATTTTATTTTTTTAAAAGAAATAATAAAATTGGAACCGAAGGATTAGGAATATGCCAAGAAAAATTCTCTAATCTCCAAATATTGGACCTTTTTCTCTCGTAAAAATAGCTCTTCAATTTTATTTATTCAATAAATGAAAAATTTAGTTTATGAGTAACTAACTAATTTTGACATACTTGAGAATAGTTTTTTTCATTAAATTCCCATTTAATTTGTTTCTAATCTTTAAATATTTCTTAATCCAATTTTCATTTTTATCCTTTTAAAAGCTTCAACAATTTAGGTTAAGTTGGTGCCTAAAATTTAGGTTCTTTGTTAAGAAAATGCTCCAATCTCTCAGTTTTAAATCTTGAACTTTAGTAAAAATACTTATGAAAAATTAATTATAAATAATCTTTAGAATTAAGAAATTTTCATTTACGAAAAATAATTTAGATTTATTTGATATTTTATTTCTCATTAATTTTTGTTGATTTTATTTTCAATGGATTTTTTTTTTTTTAATTTGTGTTTTTTGATTATTTTTTAAATTATATACAAATTCTAATAATGTTTTAAAAGTGGGAATAATATTGGTGAGATAGGTATATAAGAATTAGGATCTGATTTAGCAAAATGCTTTAATCTCAAAACTTTAAATATTTCTCTCACGTACAAAATTTGGATTTACTTCATTTTTACTTAAAATTTTTAATACAAAAAATGATAAATATTTTTATTTTTAGTTCATTATTTTTTATCTTTTCAATTTAGAATTTCACTCTAAAAAAACTTTTTTTAAATTTTTAATAGTGATTTTGGTCTCTATGGCAAAAAAATTATGACTAGAAAACTAAAAAAAGCCAAAAGATTAACTAAATTCTTACTGAATAGTTGGCATTGAAATTACTTTTAGATTAAAAAATTACAAAAATATTTGACTTTGTAATATTAATTATTTGCTTAAAAAACAAAAATAACTATTTATTGTAAAAGTACAACAAATATTATTGTTAATAAATAAGATTTTGATTATTTAAATTCCATTTTTAAAACAAATAAAATTTTAATTTAAACAAATTTTTTGATTTTTTAAGTTTTATTAATTTTTCATATAAATAATTTAATTTTGTTTATTTTTTCTCAATAATTACTTCTTGATACAATAAGCTACACAATAAATAACATATCTGAAACTTAAAATCTATTTTATTAGTTTATGAATTGATTTTTTTGGGCTTATCGAAAATTGAAGAAAAATTGAGTTTTTTGAGATAAATTTTTGAATAATTTTAATTGATATATGAATTTATGAATTTTGATAAAATTTATTAATAACTAAATAAAAAACAAAAATCTTCTTAGTAAAAATGAATAAATATTAATGAATCAATCTCTCTTAACATCATATCCTCTGATTAATAGATGTTGAGCAGCTTTAGCATCAACAGCAACAAAAGTTCTGTGCTTGGTTTTAGATTAGTATTAAGCAGGAACATTAAATTGCCCATCGATTTCAAGCTTTCCACTGCCAACAGTTTTGAAGGTTTCTCCATCGAAAACAACTGTACTGTTTCTGGAAATAGAAACTTAGGTGTTGTGAATGTTTTTCTTGATTTCAGCTAAAGTAACACCCAAGGAAGGCTTAAGAATAATTTATGGGGATAAATTAAGCTTGATATCTTCGAATTCGTAGTCAGAGGTATCAGAAGTTTCAACATGGATGCCGACGAGTTTGAGGATTTGTCTGTTCATGAAATATAAATCCTATTCGCATGAAGAGGCAGATTCAGGAGCAAGGTTTTATTTGAATTTTTATCCAGCTGTTTTAATGTCATTTTTAACTGTACTGAAGCAGAAAGCTCTGTTAACTTAAGTCATGCCAACTCTGTTATCGTTTTCTAACAATTTAGGATAGTCTTAGTACATACATTCTAAACGAGAAGAGCTTTTGAATTTAGTCTTGGTGGCATCAGCATATTTAGGATTAATGAATTCCATGATGAGACCTTTAGTTTTTTCAAGGACTGTATCATATTCTTGTAAACTAAAAACAATAGAGTTGATATTACCAGGGAAGACAGAGAATCCATGTTCATCAACAGGTTCTTTAGGAAGAAGAGAACCAAGTTAGTTGTATTCAACATTGATAGTGAGTCTTTCTTCACCTTTGGTTAATTTGCAAATAGCACCAACAGCCTCACCAGGTTTACGAGGAGCAGTAATTGAATTAACTTCAAGATTTTTAGTTTTAGAGATAGCCAAAACAGAGGGAAGAGCACGGAAAACAAGAGGATTTGTGTCTTAGAAAACAACAAGCCACTTCTTTCCTTATTAAATCCACTTTTTAGGGAGTTAATGTTAAAAGAGTAAAGTGTGGACATCACCATGACCATGAGGCTTAGTTTCAATAAGTAAAGAGTTAGGTTATTAAGTGAAATGAGCATCGTTATCGATCATTGCAGGAACCTTTTCTTACTTCATAATAATTATTTATTCCTTAGGGAATCCATAGTAATTGTTTTCTTCAAGAAGCTTCATAGTAAGAGTGTAAGTATCATCAGAAGTCATAATAGCTAATTCAGCTTTTTCATTAAAAGCTCTAATGAAGTCCAAATAGTAATTCAAGAAAGTTTATCCGGTAGTAATTTCAAATTGAATTCCAATCTTAATACCATCGTATTAGAGTCTTTCGCCCAAACCACCAGCAACTAATTTATAAAATAAATTATTAATATTTTATTACTTATTAAAGCTTAAAATATAATTATCTTAAATCCCCTTTTTTCTCAAATTAGTTTTTTGATCAATTAAAAAATATATTTTTTTATTTGTTACCCTTTATTATAATTATTAAATCCTAATTTTCGTTTAATTTAGTTTTATTTCTAAGTTGTATTTGATTTGTTAAACAAACTATTAGTTAATTAGTTATTTCTAAATGCTTAAGTATTATTAAAAATTTCATTTTTTTAAAATGATTTAATGTATTTTTAAAAACTATCGATAGATTAAGCTTTTTTAATTTATTCAAGAAATAAGTTTCTTAATCAGTAATTTCATTAAGATTTAATCAGTTTTTTTAATACATTTCGTTTTAGTGATTGTGTGATATTAGCAATTCTTTTTAGATAAAATGTGTTTTGGTTGTTGGAAGTTTTACTAATTTAATTATCCTTGTTGAATGTTGGTTTTTGAATAAAAAATTATTTTGTGCTCATTTTGAAAGGGTTTAATTAATAATGATTTGCTGAATAGTCTTTAAATCGCCAATAATTTAATTAATCAATTAATTAATGATCTCATCAGAAAAAGAAATTTTAAAAGAAAGATCTTTTATTAGTTTATTTAACTTCAATTAAAAGATACAAAATCTTTCTGTTATTAATTAGCTTGTAAGATAAATCAAATGTTTCATTTTTTTGATGAATTTTCTTTTAATTTCAATTGAAAAGCTATGGCTTGAGTTAGTAGATGCTTCTTTTAATAAAATATTTTATTGTTTTGTATTTGCTTGTTTGTTTTAATTTAAAATTGGGGTCTTTTCTATTGATTGTAGTTTAGAGCAATCAGCTTCAATTTAGGGTAAATATGAAATGAAAATGGAAAGATTATTGAAAGGATTAAAAGTAATTTAAGATTGAGTTATTTTTTTATGAAGTAGAGGGGATTACCTAATACAAAAGCAGTGTGATTGAGTTCTTCACGACCGATTGATTCTAATCCAGCTACTTCTTCGAAAGAAGAAAAGTTGACTTTTTCACCAATAGGGACAGAGGGAGCGAAACCTTCATAAGGATTGACATTGTCAGCAGAATTCTTAAGTAAAACCTTAGCTCTTTTGGTGTATTCTTCAAGACCTCCAGGGTAGGTAGTATTTAATTTGTTGACCTAAAAAATTTAAAGTAAATTGAGATAAGTTTTAAAATGTTTTGCTTGGTTGAGCTTGAATTGTAGCTAAATAAATGTTTGAAGAAGAGTTTGATTAGTTAGTTAGATAAGGTAATTATCTAATGAAATAAATAGAAAATGTGCTTTTACTTGTTCTAAGAATTCCTTCTATTAGTCTTCAGTGAATTTGTCTATGTTCTCTGTTAAATGTCCTTGTCCAATTTTATTTAAGAACTCTACTAATTCAGCAATGGTCTTCATTTATTTCTAATATGTGATGCTTTAATTTATTTATTATTTGTTAGCTATAAACTAATTAATCAATTAGTGATTGAATGTGGTTTTGCTTGTTGATAAGACTTTTTATTTATTTTTTTTAATTTTTAATATAAATAATTGCTGAAACTTTATTCAATTTAAAGAACAAAAAGTGCGTCAGAAAATTTTTGTAATCGTCGATTTTTGTGTGTATTTTATTTCTTCGACACATATCTATTAATTTATCATAATATTTCAAAATAATACTTACATTAGCATGACTAAGCACAAATTTGTAATTTTTTAATTCAATCAACACAAACTTCTACGTATTATCTTGCTATTTCTTAAAATGGTATCCTTCCTAACAAATTCTTTCCTATCAAAAATGATACCACCTGAGTTTAAACCTTGTATAAAAAAATAAGGTTAAATGTGTGTTTTGATTGATATGCTAGGATCTATGCATGTAAAATACATCAAAATTTAAACTTATTTATATCTAAACCTAAAATAAATATGAAGGGGTATCAAAAATATATGAATAATCTACCAGAATTATTGAACTTAACCAAATGTAAGCATTTAATAATTTATTTATTATGCTTTTATACTTGACATAGACCATGCATAATATTATTTTACAGAATTGTTTCAGACCAAATTTATAAAATAAGTGGATCTTTATATGTTGAAAATGTGTGAAACTATGAACTAATTTTTGTAGAATAATGATAATATAATTTAAAAGTATATCAATTCCTTATTATTTCAGATGATTTTTGATGATATTTCTTGTCAAAGCAAGATATGCATCAATAATCCCCCACTAAATCAATAAATTTTTAATTAATTAATAAGTAAATTAATTGTGATTTCTTCTTCTAAATTACTATTAATATCACATATTATTGTAATAAGATTAAAATTATAATTAATATTTGATAACAGTTATAGTAATCCATTTATCTAACTTCATATTATCTTATCAAAAATTGAGCATTCATTAAAATTTTCACAAATTTAATAAAGCTTTTATCTTAATTGACTCTAACATACCCTTATTATAAAAGTAAATTTAGATGCAATTTTAGTAGCAAATTAATAGTTATATTAAATTAAAATATAAAATAGATAGAGTCTTTGGTTATATAAAAACTAGTTCTATTTTAATCTTTCATGCTATTTGTATCTCAAACTATATTTTAAATATTCTAGCTATTAAATGATAAAAAACCATACAATTTTTTAATAAACAATTTGCAAAAAATTAAATTAGAAAAATACTAAAATCAAAATATGTTGAAAAAAAAACTCTAAAGATTAGCTTTATTTAGTTCTTCCAATATTTAGTTTTAAAAGCCGAAATAAATAAAAATTTTTTATTTTTTTGGTATTATTTATGAATATAACACACTTTGAAGAAAAGAAGAAGTCAATAATAGATTTTTTAGGTTATATTTGATCCAAAAGGAATGGCAAGATGAATAGATGAATAAATTTTTTTAAAAAAAGGTAACACTGTATAAATAAATTATTTTAATTTTTTTATTGAACTAATCAAATAATTTTTTTTTAATGAAATAATTTTTGAGTTAAATGAATATAATCTGGGATATATTTGATAATACATACTTACATTATTCTTACTAATTTGTATTTAAAACTAAATTTTTTTGATAAATTTACATGCAAAAAAAAATATAGGTAAGGTAATTTTAATTTTCTTTTTTAAATTATTTTTTGTAATAATCTATAATAAATTCTAATAATTTTCCATAAAGAAATTTTAATAAAAAATGATTTTACCAATGTCTTTAAAAGTTAAAAAAAATTCCTCTTAGTCTTTCTTGAAAAAAAAACAAAATAATAAAAGAGCTTTGAATGATTAACACAATGGGAAAAAATTTTGATAATAAATGAATTCAGTGATAAGTAAGGATTGATTGAGTTTGATGATAATATTTTTGATATGAATCAAATAATGTTAGTTAGTAGAATTAATAAAAAATATTAATAATAATAAAGAAAATTGTATATTTTCTAGATGACATCAAGAAAAATATCTTAATTTTTATTTGAATATCAACTGTTTTAAAAATTAAAATTTTTTAAAAATTTAAGAATTAAAAGATTGGTAATAGTTTTTGGTTTAATTAAGTAAGTGATGGAAATTATAGAGCAAATAGGATTTATTCACTTTTGGGGATTGTCTCCAGCCATAGATTTTTTGGATGACACTCCAAATAAGGATGCAGTTAATGTGCTTCTTATGTGCACTTCAGATTTAAGACATATTTTAAAAACGATAGCAGATAATTGTTTATAAAATAAGGAATCATAAAAAATTAAATAGCTCAACGTTTATGTTTATGAAAAGCAAAAAGAATCATTTTGCAGATGGCTTCTTTTGTTATAGATTTTGTAAACTACTTCTTTGAGTTTCAGAGAAAGAGTTGAGTTGTTCTTAGATGTTTTTGGTAATGCCATGATAAGAGAAAAGTCTCAGCGTTATATTGATTCTATTCTTCCAACTATTTTGAACTTAATTGCTGAAGAAACTAAAAAAACTAGAACACCTTTAGAGCAAATTTTCGATTTTAAAGAAGTTAAATTTAAAGAGCGAGATGAACTCTCAGACATAGTTAATTCATGGCACAGTAAAATTCCATTCACCATGGAAAAACACAGAGACTAGAGATTAAGGTAATCAAAATTCACTTCAAAACTATTTTTAATAATTAGCTATCATATCATTTGTATTTTTTCTAAAGTAAACAATAAAATGATATTTGTTAAATTCTAAAAGCGAATTTAATATTTTATAAATACAAAGATAACGATTTTATTGAATAAGATTAAACTTTGTTGAAAAGAAAAGTTAAGTTTTATCAGCAAGATTAAATTTTGTTGAATAGATAGATGTAATTTTATCAAATAAGATTGAATATTGTTGAATTGAAAAATATAATTTTATTGTTGAAGAAATATATAATTTCATTAAATAAGATAGAATATTGCTTGATGAAAAGATATGAATTTACTTTACAAGATTAAATTGTGTTGGATAGATATTATTTTACCAAATCAAATTGAATATTGTTGAATAGAAAAATATTATTTTATACGATAAGAATAAATGTTTTTGAATGGAAAGATATGATTATTTTATAGCATTGAATATTATTTGATAAAAAGATAAAATTTTACTTAACAAGATTAAATTTTTTTGGATAGATAGATAAGATATCATTTTATTTGTTAAAAATAGAATATTATTTGATAGAATATAACATTTTATTAAATAAGAATGAATACTAACTATTTGATAAGAGTTAATAAGATTTTTTTAAGATTAAAATTTTTAAATAGAAAATTAATTAATAATATATTTTAATAAAAATATTAGATATCATTACAAGGAAAGATATGATTTTAGAAAGAATTTGATTGACTGGGATTATTAAATGGGATTGAAAGATTTTGCAAGTATTATTCACTTTTATCATTATAGAGAATGGAGATAGACTGGTATTGCTTTTGAGTAGAGATTCTCTTCATATATTGTTCCTAATAGAACTATGAGTAGCTATATTCCTGGTAAGAAGAAACTTACCTATGAAAATGTTGTTGTCAGAGGTTATTGGGGAGATATTATTATTTCTCCTTATATTAGTATGGGCGTTGAATGTGATGTTGAGCCTGAAAAAGAAAAGTTATTTAAAATTTCTAATATGTAACATGTTGGTCACTCTGTTGAAGTCACAGAGTTCAATCTTTAATATTGGTTATAAATGATTGAAAAGTAAGAAGAATACCACTTAACATTCACTGATCCTCACAGAAGCGATAAAAATGCAGAAGAAAAGAAAAAGGAAGCCAAAAGAATGGATGCTAAAAAAGAGAATGAAGAAATCAAAGAAGAAGAAAACGAAGATGAAGAAGAGGAAGAAGAAGAAGAAAAAAAAGATGAAAAAAAGAAAAAAGAAGATGAATAAGAGAAAGAAAAAGAAGAAGAAAAATAAGATAAAAAGGAAGAAGAAGAAGAAATTCCTGTAGAAAAACCTAAAGATTCAGTTAAGCAAGAAGAAGTTAAAAAGGAAGATTTATCTGGTTTAACACCTGAAGAAATAGAATAAAGATAGAAGGAATATCGTGAAAAGAAAGAAAAAGAAGATTATTTAAAGGGAAGTGAAATATTTGATTTGTTGTAAGGATTTAAGATGATGAATATTAAAATTATCCCTATTTTTGAAGAGTTACCTAAGCTTACTATCAAGAAGAAGTTTTAAGATTTCTTCGATATTGGAGTTGTTGGATTTATTTAGTCAGGAATACTTAAAGACAACGAATTCTTAAAACTTTTTAACAAAGATGCCACTTTGTTCTTTGAGAATACTGATTTCATAGTTCCTCTTAAAAAAGATGAAAGAAAGTAATACAATGAAAAAATTATCCAACTTGCTAGTGAAATCAAGCTCAAGCATTCTGCTGATTATTCCAGCCAACACCACTATAAATTTAATGTTTAGAAGTGATACCTAAATTATTTCAATTTACTTTTTTGTATAAATTAACAGTAATCTATTTATTTACAAACAGTACCGTACCTGTGACCATTTATAGAATTTATCTATATTTTCAGCTCTTAATTTAATAAGAATAAGTTTTGCATGGATTTCTAAAAAAAGAATCAATGTCATTCTTTTAATGTATTTTAAAAATTAAGATATTAAATTACTCATTAAAATTTGATGCTAATTAAAAAAAAGGAATAAAAAATATTAACTATTCTGTTATAAATAAACTTTCTGTCTTTTTTTATTAATTTTACTTATTAAATTTTTAGTTTTTATTTCTACATTTTTGATAAGATTATAAAGCTCATTTGCTTTAATTATTTTGATAAAAATCTTAATAAGATCTTAAAATATACATATTTTCTTGTAAAAAGATTTGTAAAAATAAAATAAATACTTGTTTTGTTTTTGTTAAATATTTTATTTGAATTTAATTTTATCAAATTGTAAACTTTTGAATAAAATGAAAGACACATATGAAATAAAATAAATTCATAAATTGAAGATATAATGATTAAACAAACAAAAAATATGTAATTTAAATGCATCAAAAACAAAGAGCAAATCATAGTAGAAATAAAATATATATAAATTTTTTTTGCATTATTGGATGTTTCAAGAGATTTGTTGAAATTATTTAATTTAAAGGTAGATTTCAACAAAAATTAAGAATTGATAAATAAGTGGAGAGTAAGCATAAGTTACAGACTTCATGGATAGTAAAGGAAATATATAAAAATAAAATGTATCAAAAAAGAAGAAAGCATAATATAAATTTGCTTTGCAAAAATCATTATTGAATATCTATAAAAGATTTGGTTAAATTATTTAATCGAAGATTATATTTTTACGTAGATTCTTAAAAATAAATGAGTGTAAAGTAGGTATAAATTGAAGATATAATGGTTTACAGAGGAAATATATTTACATAACACGCATCAACATCAAAGAAGAAAATATAGATATTTAGAAATAAAATAATATAAATTTGTTTTGCAAAAGTAATTATTGAATATTTATTTGTGAGATATTTGTTTAAATTATTTAATTTAATATTATATTGAAGAGATTGTGAATTCATTAATATATATACTAATATAACTTTATTTATCAAATCGACAGTAAGCATCAGATCTTATTTGGTGTTTTGTTTTTATTATTTGGCTTATTGTTGCTCATATTCAGAAGTTGGTTGCTCCCGTTGACCAATTATCTGTTTGTTTGACTTAATCCACTATTTATTCTTTACATATGAGGAGATTGGTCATTCATGTAATTATTTCCTGAAATTGTTATACTGATGCTGGCTGAGTGCTTATTTTGAGGTTTATTGATGTTGTTAGGATGTTAGTTTTAATCATTAGCTGTTTTACTACTATTCCTTGCAGAGTTAAATTGATTATACTGTATATTTGCAGATTTATTGTTCGTATTTGGTTAGTTTTTGTTTGCTGGTTAAACTTATTAATTATTTTTATAAGATAAATTTTCTAAATTAGAATTATAATCATTCAAGTAATCTGATTTCTGTTGAAGAGCACGAGAATGTATGCTGTTTTTATCTTCTTTTAAAGTTTTGAATGAAGGAGATTTTAATCCACTTAAATTGATACTTAGGTTATTCACAGCAGAAGTATTTCCAGTATTTGTCATTGATGTTAATGGTTTGAATTTATTGTTTAAGTCAATAGAAATAGGTATTGCTTTAGTATTTTCTTTTTCATTCAAATTTGCACCACAAAATGAGTTTTCAGATGTCTTTATTAATAGATTTTCTAAGATAATTTAGTTAACCTTTGAATCACCAATAGAAGAATTTTAAATGTTATTCTAAGTGTCATAATTATAAACTGTATTTGTTGGTATATTTTACAAAGAAGCTTTTTCTAAACTGCATTTAGATTGCAATGAAGATATTTCTATTTAGAGTTCTTTCTTTTCTTTCTCGTTCATATTTATTTTTTGTATTATTTCTTTTAAACCATGCAAAGCTAATTGCAAATCCTTGCTTTCCATTGAAGTTCTTAAAATGCCATTGCTCTATTCAATCATTTCTGGATAAGTTTGTAAAACATCTTTCACTGATTAAAAGAAAATGTTCTCTAATTCCTTTTAATTTGGTTAGTTTTGTTATTATGATTGAATACAAGACTATTAATTATTCACTTAATTTTCTTTTTGATTGTAATTAACTTAAATGATTGATTATGATTTGTTTTATTGGGCTTGTTAAATGAAATTGAATTAATTTAAGATTTTTCTTATCTTTGATTAAATAGGAACTTAATCATTTGTGCTGCTGCTATTCATGTTTGATTATTAAGATATTTGTTAATTTTCTTCTCCTGTTTTTTATAACATCTATGACATTTCACTGTAGAAATTCTCAGTTATTGGTGTGCCAAAAGTAATATCTCTTTTTTACTATTAAACAATCGTGTTTTATTATTGCTGATAGTATGATTGTGCTTGATAATTTTAAATCTAACTGTATTAGCTATTGTCATTTTATTAGCCATAATTATTTCCTTAATTCAAATTAATTACTAAATTGGGTCTAGAGAGATTATTGTTTTCTTTAGAAAATGAATTGATTTAATTGTTGTTCATATTTTAATTATTTTGCATAAATTGAGATGGATGTTAGTTATTGAATTAATTTGATTAATATTGATTATTGTTGTTGTTGTTGAAGCAATTCTCAACTTATTGAACAAAGTTGTTTTAACTTGGATTATTTAATTAATGTAAATTTATTGTCAAGTTATTTCTATCTTTTGTAAATGAGTTATTTTAATTGTTGTTTATATTGAATTGTTAATTGGTTTTTTAAGGATTGCTTTCAATTTAATTGATTCTTCTGTTTGTGTTGTCAATGTTTTCATTTTATTAGTTCATTAAGATATTTAGATTGACACTACTCATAGGAGTAGCAGATACTGATAAGTTTTTGATTTGATCTTTTTAATTATTTAAGTTAACACCAACGACTTTGTTGACAGTTTTACTTTGGTCTAATGAAATATTTCTTCTGGCACTTGCGTTTTTAGTTTTTTCTATTTCTTTTTATGAATAACAACTGTTTACAGATTGATTATGAATAGGAGAAATAGATCTATTGAGATTATTACTTGCAGCTGCTCTTTTATTAGCTATTGGAGTGTTTATACTTGTGTTATGAATATCATCTTTGTTGTTGTTTGGTTTTTTATTATTTGAACTAGCATTTTTTTATTGTGATGCATCATAGGTTATCAGAGTCAAATTATTTCCTGTTATTTCTTTTTATTTAATTGCTAAAGGAGATGAAGAACCAGATTTATTTTATTGATATTTTTAACTTTTTTATTAATTTATTCCCTTTGAGAAACTTTTATTGATTTAGCCATTAGCAACAGAGCCTAAAGGACTTACTGCTTAGCTTAATGAACGTTTATTTTTTAATGCATCTAATCCTAAAATTTGATTTTAAGATGCAGTTGGAGCCAACCCTCTCATTGTTTATGGTTCACTTCTTGAGAGATCTAGTTTTTAACTCTGAGGAGACATGAGTTCATTTGTTGTCAATGGTAAAGTAGTTTAATTAGAAGGACTGTTGAGTGATAATAAATTGTTGACTTAACAACTGGTGAAATTGTCTATGTTGTTTTTTTCAAGTAGAATTTGGGAATTATTTTTATTTGCTGCTTCTGATTAGTAATTACTTATGCTTCTCAAATGTTGAATGCGAGTTTAGTATTAATTAAAGTTTGGGTTAGATTAAGAAAGATTATCACTGCTTGTTGGACCAACTTGATTGCCTTTATTTGCTTACAAATTACTTACATTTCTATTTGATGTTGGTACAGAATAGCTGTCTTAGAATTATGACATAATAGAAGCATTAACTTGCTTGTTATTAGCTTAAAGTTTAGGACTCTTTGAAAGACTGTGATTGTTAATTGCATTTAGATTATCACTTGAATTAAAATTATCTTAATTCATAATCATATTTAGATTTACATTATTTGATAAAGATAAAACTTAATTTTTATCTTGCTGTCTTTAACTTGGACGATTAACTCCACTCATATTTTGTTAAATTAAGCTTAAATTAGGGTTTTGCATTAAATTACTTAGATTTGTATTGTTAATAAATGAATAAGAAGTATTGTTATTGTTATTATTACTTAAGCTATTGTAATTTAATTATGCTATTTGGTTTTATATTGCTGATTGCTTGTGAATTTAGTTATTTAATTTCTTTATCTTCTCTTCCTTCATAAGAAGCTCCTAAATAACAAAAGAGTTCTTTTTTGTGTAGTCATCCTTTTCATTTATTTATTCAAATTATCATACAAACTCATTATAAAAACAAAACCAATCAATACCTTTATCCTATTCGCTGCTTCTTCCATTTACTCTGCCTTCTTTTTTTCATTCCAAAGCTATTTCTTCAATTATTTGCTTTTATCTGTCATTTCAAAATTCTTTTCTTAAATTTAGAATTGCATCAATTTTAAATCATGCTGTTGCTTTTTAATTGACTCCCTAATTTTCAAAATAAATATATTTATATTTTATTCCTCATCTTTGCTTTCTCAATTAAAAGCTACTTTAGCAGTAGCAATTTGACTGATTTTTACTAAATTTCTGTCTAATTGCTACTGCTGAAGCAGAAGAAGCTTGAGAGCAGCTCCAATAAATACTCTCTAAGAGAATTTAAATCCTAGAATGTCGATAAATTTAACTCTAATTTATAAACATTATAATCCTGAATATTAAAATTTATTCATAATTTCCTTTGGATTTTTTTGTTTTCCTTTCAAAAAATTAAATAAAGGGTAATGTGTCGAGATATGGATGGCAGTAAAGAATTCAGCTAAAAAAACTTTGAAAGAGAGTAATTTATTTGAAGAATAATGAGATTTGATAAAATGAATGAATATAAAATTACATCAATTAATCATTTTGGTTTTTTAAAGTTTTTAGAGATTCTTCATAGTTTTTTTCTTTTAGCTTCAAAACCATTTCGTTGCCATCAATTTTTTATTGCTAAATAAGAATAATACTATCTTTTTCAATGATTTTTTGTTCGAGACCAAATAATTGCTTTCTAGTTTTATCCAATTCGTTGTACAAGCCGTCTTACTAGAATTAAATTAAATACGATTAACAGAAAAAGTTTTAAATGAGTAGATTTAATTTACTTGATTTTCTGATTTATTTCTTAATTCAGTAAATAATTTGAAGTTGTATTCGCTTTACTACTCAATAAGTTTTTTCTCTTGCTAAAGTGTTGATATTTTATTCAACAGAATGTTTTTTTCCTTTATTTTAACAAAACATATTAGAACATATCTTATAAATATTTATCTTTTACATTATCATGAATTTGCTTCATATTTTAGATGTTTTTTTCTGTGTCATTAGCTAATTGCCCTGTTCTTTCTTCAGCTTCAAGCTTTTATTTTTCAATTATTTCTTCTAAAACTTTGATTTTATTTTCAAGATTAGATTGGACAGTTTCTTAATTTTTTCTAAGAATAAAACATTTTACAATTAAATAAATTTAAGAATTGAATAAAATTACTATCTCATCTATTCATAATCTTTTAGCATTGCATTAATTGAATCTTTTTCTTCTTTATATTATTAAAGCTTTTGTTAATAAGTTTTCTCTTCTTCCTCTAATTGTTTTTCTAAAAGTATCTTATCTTTTTCCAATTCAGCGGCTTTCTCATTCATTTAAGCTTTCTTAAAATAAATTTAATTTTGAAAATTGAAAATGTTCTTTGTTTTAGTTTAAACAATTTACTTAAAGTTCTAGCTTATTTTTAAGGTCTTTGATTTAATTCACATAATCAGATATCTCTTTTTCATGCTACTTTAAAAGCATTTCTTTTTCTCTTTGATATTTTTGCTATTAAATTATGAATTAATTAAAATATTTTATTAAGTATATCTTCATTGATAGAATCATTTTACTTTGCTTTGATCATTTGCATTTATATCTGTTATTGCTAACATTAACTAGTCATTTAATTTTTAAAGGTTTTAAATTCTTTCTTCTTATTCTTTGTTTTGTATTTCCAACATTCCCAATTTCTAAATTAGCTGCTCACTCTAGTTATTGGAGTTGATAGCAGGAAGCACCTATGATGATTTAGCAATTACATCTTTCATAATTAAGTTAAATTAATAAGTATCTTCCCTTTATATTCAAAATTAATCAATTTAGATACACAAAAAAAATAATTTATTTTTTATTTACTTTTAAAAGAGTTTATTGCTGCAAGAATCCTAATCAGACTAAGCAATGCCAGTACTTAACATATACTACTTACTTAATTAGTCTTAACTATTTAGCTTTTCATTCTAAACGTTTTAATTTTATCCAAAGCTAGAAAATATGGATTAAATATTTTGATTCTACTAGCTTGGGAAGAGGAAGTCAGTATTAAAGCTTAAAGGGATTTGTTAATTATCCTACATAGTAAAAGCAATTATTCTTTTGAAGTTATTCTGAAAATGAAGGTTCTATCTGCAAGTACTATTTCAATGATTACTTATCTTAATTATTTGCTTGGCTACTTAATTATTTGTTTGTTAGCTGTTTAGATTGAATGCTAGAAATAATTATTTTCTCTTTATTTTCTTAAATAATTTGAATATAAATGCAATGTTTTAATTATTAAGATTTTTGATTTTCAAATGAATCATTTGTAAGTAATTATTGAAATTTTTTTTGAACTCTTTTCCAATCATCTTGTTCGTTTATTTGAATTATTTAATATGCAATTGTTTGTATTTTACTTGCTCGTTTTTTTTTTCAACAGAAAAATGTAAAATAATTAAAAAATCTAAAAATCATTTATTTTCATTAAAACAAGCCGAGAAAATTAATTTTTTGAACTCAAACTCATTGATTTAAAAATTAAAAAATCTTTTAGATTAATATAAAAATTAGATTAAAATATTTTAAAAAATTGGGAATAAATTAAGCACAATTAAAAATTTTTTTTTCTTTTTAAAAGAAATTTATTTTAAATAAATAAATTAAAATTTTACAATTATACAGACAAGAAGAATGCTTAGAAAGAAATAATATTAAATAAATATTTTAAAATTTAGATTATTTTGATTTTGTTTTTTTGCAATAATGAAAATTGAATCTTCTTCTCTAATGTTAGATATATTTGTTTAGGAGAAAATCTTTATTTCTTTTATTTAATAATACAATTTTTACAGAGTAATTAATTAAATTTTTATGATTGACTTTACACAATCAAGTGAAAATCTTATTCACTTTAAGATAACAAATCCATTTACCACAGAGACAAATTATTAATTTTATTTTGGGTTTTTTAGATTAAATTCTTTTTGGATGTTTGTTTTTTTAACATTTTAATTGAATAAGAGCTCTAGGAATCAATCAATTAATATTCATCAATTCATCTTCTAATTTTCAATTTTTAATAAATTGATTGAGGAGCAAATAATGTCATCATTTTTGATTATTTAACTCATTATTTTTGTTTTTTCTAATGGCTGAGCTTTTCTTCATGTAAATTTTAAATTAATTTTAATGAAACTGCTTTAGAATTTGCTAAAACACCAGGTTATTACAAAATTTATATCTTTATTTCCATAGACTCTATGGTCTAGAAATTAATTAATAAACTATTTAAAAGGTCAAAGGAACTTAGTAATTCTTCATTCATTCATTTTACAAAAGATTTAAAAGAAGATCATCTTTTTATAACACCATTTCAATATCATATCTCTAATCATCGTTGCCATCATGGTCACAATATGATTAAAATCATTTGTTTGTATCATCATGTAATGTTAATGTTTCCTGCATTTAATATTGAGACAAACTACCATAATCAAAGCCCTACATTTCACTTTTATAATAATCCTAATATGATTAGAATTCCTACTTAACAAGGCTTTTATGATCAAAAGCCTACATTTCTAGATTGTGTAATACTTATAAAATAAGAATATCTTATATCGATCCTTAACCATTCTCTCCTTCTTCACTACTTCTTGTTGGGAAGTTTTCAACTTATTTTATATTTATTTATTTCTCATAGTCAATCTGAATGGGATTTTATGATTTTTATTCGGAGCTTGGATTACTTAAACTAGAATTTAACTCTTAATTCTCCTATCCTATTTAATTATTATTTTATGATTTTTATTGAGAATTTGCTTGATTATATGCTTCACGACTTTATTAGTTTGCATTAGGATTAGTTTCACTTATTTGATCACTATTTTTAGTATCACTTCTTACAATCGTTTTTTCCATTTCAATTTTTAGCTGAATTTTAATTCGAGATATCAAATTTTAAAAGCAAATACTGTTTATTATTGTTTTTTTTATCAACTCTTTTACAAATGAATGCTTTTTTATGGTTTTGTTACTGAAATTAACAATCTTTCATTTTTTAAAATACTTTTACAAAGATAACTGATAAAGTATGTTCCTGATGCATCTATTCTATGCTTATAATAGTGTGTATGCTTTACTTAATCGTTAATTAAGAGTAATAGCTGCTAACGTTTATTAGATTTTATAAATTAAATCTTTTAAAAAAACATTATATTTTTGAGAAGGTTACAAGATGCTTTTACAGATTTTGAATTCTTCTAAAGTCTCTTTATCTCCTTTTTAACTAAAACGTTTTTAAGATAAAATAAAATAAATTTTATACTAAGACTAAATAAGTAAGAATAGATAGATCTTATAAAAATAAATAAAAAAATATAGGTTTACATTTTAAAACAATGAAACAGATAGATAATAAGCACATTAAGGTCTTTTTCTTTCTTTCTTTCTTTTTTGTTAGTTTGATATCCTATATATTTTTTGACAAACTCTAAATAATTAACTATTTCAAATTTATTCAAAAATAATGTGATTAAATAGAAATGGCATAATATTATTCATTTTTTAATTTTATTTACGCAAGATATAAATATATAGAGCGTATAAAATCATCCAATAAGAGTATTAAAATAACATGTATTTTATTATAGCTTCAGTCAAATTGTATTACAATCAAAATTTTAATTTGATTGGCATAAGGTAGAAAAAAGTAAAATTGAAATAAATATATTAAAATTAAGACTATTTTGAATCTTAGACTGGATGGATGTAAATAAGTTTACAGTGGTTAATTGAAATGTATATTTATATACTAAATAAATGTTATTTAGCTAAAATTCAGCTATTTTTATAAAATTATTATTTATTCTGCTGAATATTGTTTTAAAAAATAGCCATTTAGAGATATATTTATTTGGTCTACCCTTTATAAAAAATATTCAAGAGGTTACGATCTTTCTTTTTATTTCAGGTAAATAAGAATAAATTTGTTTAAATATATACAAAAATTGATCAATATTCATACATATAAATATGGCATAGAGTAGGCTTTAGGTAGATAAAAAATTCTAGCTTAAAAAAAGATAGATAGTAAATAAATGGATTATAATTAGATAATTTTAATACAATCAAGTTGACAGACAGGTTAAACTATTATAATAGTTTTATTTATTTTTAAAAAAATTTTATGAATTTATCTATTCGACCTTATAAAAATATATCTAATTTCGAAGAGAACTTATTCAAAAATACGAAATGAAACGAAATAAATTTTTTGATTAATTTATAATTATAAAAGAAAAAACAAATTAAGCTCCACCTATCCAGACCTCTAAACACTTCGAAAACAAAAGAAGTTAGTCAAAACCCCCCCTAAATATTACAAATTATATTTCTTTCTTTTGTATCTAAAAATATAAAACTAATATAAATTGTAATATATATTTCTAATTTCTGAAGAGTAAAGGTATGAAAAAAAAGCAATCAAGCAATCAAACAAACAAAAAAAGGAAAAGTTAAATTTAATTAAAGAATTAAATCTTTAATGATACAATTTTTATATTAATTTTGTGTATTACCCCATCTTAGCAATTTCTTAATAATTTGAAAAGAAGACAAAATTTAATAAAAGTAATTTGTATTATTTTTTTAATGAAATAACAAAAAGTTCCAATAAACCTCAGTAAAAAATACCATTTGCTTTTATCAAACAAACAATAGAAAATAAATAAATCCAAATTATTTAAAAAGCCTTTTAAAACTGATTTATCATAAATAAGTTGATAATAAAAATTCTTACGTATTATTTATCATAAATTATTAAAAAATCCTTTTAAAAGGTGATTTAAAAAATAAATAAGTTGATAATAGAAACTCATAAGTATTGTTTATCAATTTTACTCTATTAAATGTTATTCATCTTTCAGCTTCCTATTCTGAATATCATAAAAATGCAAATTTCTTAAGATTTTTATCTTTTTACATTCTAAGATTCCCGCTGAAATATTAAGCATGTAGAATCTTCTAGTGATTCTATTAAAGTGAACAGAATTAGTAAAAATGAAGTATTTATCTATTAAATTAAAAAGGTTGTCATTTTTATTTTAAAAAAATTCTAATTTCTCAAAACAATTTTAAAAAAAATTTATCAAAAAATAAATTAATTTTATAAATTCTTAATCCTCTTTACGAATATTTATCAATTTTATCTTTTTTTTTACAAAATTACAACATTAATTCAAATCTATTTTCTAAATAATCAGAAATAAGAGATTTGTATAAGATTCTGATCATTTTATTTAAAAGTAGAAATAATTTAATTTTGGTGAAGCTTCTTATCTTCCCAGTATGTACTAAATCAAGCATAACCTGTAAGTACATTATAGATAATTTATAGGGTTTTAGCTATCTGTTCATAAAAGTGAAGTGTTTGTTTATTAATTTAAGCAAGTAGAATATAATTAATTTTTATCAAATCGAAAGAATTAACAAACAAATCTTTGAAAAATTTTATTAACAAATAAACAAATAAAAAATATACTAACAATCAAAAAAAAGATATGAAATACCCTAGGCGCTTATATTGAGGTGCAAACTGAATTTTAATGGCAAATATTTTGAATTGCCAATTTTGAAAAAAAATCAATATTTTGCCTTGCACACGTTAATTTAAGGGTCTAAAGTAATTAATTTTATAAATTCTATTAAGTATTTACACTTCTTTAACAATTTTTTAAAAGGTTTATCATTAATTCTAAATAATCTGAAACAAGAGGATTCCTTAAGATTTGCATCATATAGTTTTTAAAGAAAAAATGGGGTGTTTTGATTACCTATTTTTAAAGTATTTGCTGATCATAGTCACCCACCCATAACTTGAGATGCTCTCATTAAATACATTCTCTTTAATTAATTGAGTTTATTTATTATAATAGTGGTATTTTTAAAACTAATATAATCATTTTTTAGCTCCAGTTTATCTAATATTTTAAGGACAAAGTTGAAATCTTTTGGTTGGTAATCTACTAAGTCAGTCTTAACACGTTTATTTGGATTTTTTTTGCCACTAAAATCTAAATACTACTTTTCAGTTAAAATTGGGAATTTTTTGATAAATAATGAGATATGTCTTTTGGCTTACTTTTAATTAATATCTTTAAAATATCCTAACATTTTGCTGAAATCGACAAAATCTTTTTCTGTTAAATTATCCATATTGTTTCCTTCATTCTTTAAAGTTTCTAATTTATCTTCCATATATTTACATGCCCACATTATACAAAATTTTGGAGTATTTTCAATTTCTAATATTGTTGGTGTTATTATTTTTTTAAATTTTCTTCTTCAATTTAACTATTCTTTTCTTTGGTGATATTTTATCTTATTTCTATCTCTTTTTTTCTTTACCTTTCTATTTATTATCTATTTCGTCATACATTTTGTTAACTAATTTATTATATTCTTAAAAAGACATACCAGTAGTCTGAAGCTGTCTCTAAAAAACACTTAATTACTAACATAATGTATCATTATTAGTTTTTTTGAAATCTTCTCTATTTTTGTTTAATACATTTTATTACAACCTTGCTTGCTATTAACATTATTCATTTCTAATTTATCCTTAATTATAAAATTATTAGTTCTACTTTGTTATTTATTATTAATCTTATTATGTAAAAGGCGTGCTTGTGTAAAGTTGTCCTTGTGTATGATTCTAAATATTATTGAAATCTTATCTTTCTACATTGTCTTGGTTTCTTTTATTTTATAGCACATTTTATTCCTACCTTTCTGTCTATTGATATTAATCATTTCTACATTGATTGAATTATTAATTCTACCTTGCTATTTCTTGTTAATATTACTCTTCTTCAAAAGACATAGTATTCTAAAATTTTCTTTAATCCATACTTTATTACTGAAGCACTGTGTGATTATTATTATTTTAGAATTGGATTCTTTAAAATGAACCTTATTAAAACTGTGCTTGCTATAGATATTATTTATTTCTACTTTAGCCAGTATTTATAAATTAATTGTTCGAATTTGTTATTTCTTATTAATATTATTAAAATTGCTATCCAGGTTATAAAATATTAAGTGGAATTGATTATTAACTGATGTTAGTATCACTGGTTAGATCATTTCTAACATAACCTTTACACTTAGAATCATTATTTTATAGACAGGGTTTGTTTTCAAAAATGGATTCTTTACTATAAAGATGTTAATTTGTGTGCTCCACCTGTGGTTTTTGCTCAAATAAATCTCCTTCATTGATTATTTATTAAGATTGTTTGTAACTTAGATTTTGCCAATTATCTTTGTAGTCACTTTATTAATCATTAATTTATGGAATAGTTAAAGGCATGATATGGTCTTAATTATACTATGATTAAATTTGTCTTTATTAATTTTACAAATCACTATTGAATGTTTATTTTTTTAGATAACTTTAGTTATCTACTTCTAGTTTTTAGAAATGAGGAAAATTTTGATCACAAATGAATTGATTTTGTTAATTTAATAATTAAGACTTTTAGCAATTGTTTTGATTTGTATTTTGTATTTAGAATGGATTTTGTTAATCTATTTACAGTTGTTATTATTTAAAATCTAACAAATTGGATTAATATTGATTGAAATTCAAAGGAATTTCTTCCAATAATACTTATTGACCTTAAAGACAATCAAATTATTAATTGGTATTTTCTTAGTCTAGAATGTAGGATAGATTTTAAGATTAAGAGAATTCATTATTATTCTGAAGATTTTAATATTCAAAATTAAATTATTTATTTTGATCTTTTAGTTAAGAATATTATAAATTGTAGTGTGAACTTTGATCTTTTTATTGATTTAAATCAAATGAGTTTGATTGGTTTTGTTTCAAATGGAACTTTAATTAAGACATATCACCAATTAATACTAATCTAGATTAAGAAAATTAATCTTTTTCTTCAAACTTGCAGGAATGATGCTGCTATTCTTTTATTTCTTAAAGAATATGTTCAATATTTTAGATTTGGTTATATACTTCTTCTTCTTCTTCTTCTTCAAATCCTTTTCTTGGTGTTAATTGATTAATATTCTCCTATGAGATATTTTGAGGAGAGATTGAGTCTAAGTTTTCATATCTTCTTTTTAATAATTCCTATTGGTCTAACGAACCATAATTAAGTATATTAATTTCAGATAAATTTCTACTTTGAAAAGGTTAGTAGTAAAATTATTAGCTGTCTTCGTTTTACTAGCTTTATTAATAATTGTTAGGTTGTGGTGAGTAATTTGAGTAATTTTAATTGCTTTTATCTTCAAAACCCAAATAATCTTCTTAATCTAGTTTGTGATTCTAGTTAACGCAATCCAATTATGTAATACTACTTTGTTAACCTTCTTCACTTCCATAATTTTCTTAGCAAATTTCATTTGCCTTGATGTATTAAAATTCTGAACATAGTTTATTTACATTTGAAGAGCAATTTTAGTTGTTATTTGTATCTAAAATATATTGTTTGCTTGCTTAATTTTCACATATTATTTCTTAATCGCGTTATTGTACTGGCTTTATAAATTCATCTTCTTCATTATAAGTTGGTTAATTTTAAGATTGCAAAACAATATATTTAAAATTAACCTTAATCTAGTGACTTTAATAATCATTTAATTTACTGTTGTATCTTAAATCTTCTTGATTTTCTGAATTAATTTAGCAAATTCCATTTACTTAGTTGTTTTAAAATTCTTAATTTCTTTTGTTTTAATTCGAGAAGCAATATTGGTTATTATTTGTATCAGAAATGTAAGGCTTGTTTGCTTACTCTTCATTTATTATTTCTTGGTCATGTTAGGTATTTTATTCTTATAATTATTATGATTATACTGTTTTCATTAACAAATCTCCTTCATTAAAAGTTGGCTAATTTTAAAAGAGCAAAGCACTATGCCCAAAATTAACCTGAGTTTAGAGACTTTGGTCCTAAAATTATTTATTGATATTTCTTTAATCTTCCTTATTCTCTAAATTGTTTAAGTAAATGAAATTCGGTTAGTTTTTGTATTAGCTTCTTTCGTTTTAATTGGAAAAGCAATGTTGGTTATTATTTGTTTCTTAATAATAAGGCTTATTTATTTACTCTTCATTTGTTAATTCTTAATAGCATGAGCTATTTTATTAATACAATTTCTTCACAAGTTCATCTTCTCCATTAAAAGTAGGTTAATTTTAAGAGGATAAAACATTTTATCCAATATTAACCTTAGTCTCAACTCTTTAGTCATAAAATTAATTATTATTATTTCTTTGACCTTCTTGATTTTTATAATTTTCTTAGTAAAATTCATTACCTGAGATGACTTAAAATTCTTAATTTTTGTTTTCATTAGAAAGGGATTTTTAATTATTATTGGCTTTGAAAGTGTAAGGTATATTTGATTTTATTTCACAGGTTTCGAAATTACCACACAAGCTATTAGAGTTAAATTGCTCAAATTGTTATTATATTTGCTTCATAAATTAACCGTCTTCAATATATGTTTACTCATGTTAAGAATTTAAAACATTATATTCAAAAATTTTATTAGTAGAGGAACATTAGTCATTTTGATTGCCGAGAGAGCTTTAATTTTTATTTTTTGTAGGTTTATTGCCATAAATTTTGATAGGCTTTTCCATCAACCTGGGCAAGAGAGAGTCTTATTAGAAATCCTATTCTTATAGATTTTATCTGTTCTCTATAAATTTTTATTCTTCAGTGTGAGAGTAAATGCTGTCAAAATTGCCTTGCATAACTTCATTTAGAGTTTGAGCAAAGTCAAAATTTAAAAATCCATCTTAGCACTCTTTTATGTAATTACTCATTAAAGAAAGCTAATGAGTGAGCGAATTAGTTGTTAGTTAGTTAGTTAGTTTCTGATTACTTTTGAAATTTTTTCAAATTTTAATCTTTTATTAATTTTAATAATTATTCAAAAAAGTGAGCATTTTCAACTATAAATAATAATCAATTTATCAATGTTTTACAGATGCTCGAATGAAGATTTAATTAATTGTTAACAAATTTAAAAGTTGATGATTGTCCATCCATAGATTAATTTCCACTGAAAAATTGTTTTTCAATATTCTCAAAAATTCTTTTTAAAATGGTGTTGATGATAATGTTAATAAACATAGAATTAATAATTAAAATTCATTGCATAGACTTAACAAAAATGGATGATAATAGATTAAAACAATACAAAAATAAAAAATTAACAATATTTTTAACTTATATATAAACTAATATCATCTATTATTAAACATAAACATCCAATTATACAGATCTTTCTATATGTAAAAGTATATAAACAATATCAAAAATACAATCAAACCAATGACTAAATCTTAAAGATTTTTGTTTAGAAACAATTTGCTTGATTTTCTTGTTGTTAATGATATGATACCTATTATTTTGATACCTAGTATTTATGGATTGAATGTATGTTTATATATTTCATTCTAAACATTCTAATTAATATAGAAATGTATGTCCAATAAAAGCTGATTGATTACACATTGCAAAGAAAAAGTGATTTAGCTTTCTTTTTAAAAAACCTTAACAATGAGTAAAGGAAGTTTTTATATATATCAATTTTACTAAATTGATTTAATCAAATTGTTTATTAAATTGAAACCAGCTATGGATTCGGAAAACAATCAACTCTAAAATCCATATTATTTTCAAGAAAAGTTAATAAATTTAAAAATTATTACACTTTATGGTTTGTGTTTGATTTCAAATTTTAGCTATTGTTATTAATTTAAATTATTAATCCGATAATTAAAAACTAATTGTCACCTTAAATTTGATCAGAAATAATTCTAAGCACTATTTTTAGAATTTAGTTTTTATTTAGCGACAAATGTTTCATATTTACTAACTATTTTCTTTAAGGGGTAAGAAAATCATTAATCACCTAATATAAATTAGTATCACACAAATCATATTTTTACTCAAATAAATTGATCATTAATTATACCCGAATATCTACTCGTTTCTCATCACGCATATGAGATCATCTAATTTGATTTAGAAAAAAGAAACTCATTCATTCTTGTGTTTTTTTTTGTTTCAAATAAATATTTATTATAGAAAAGCTTTCAAAAATATGAATGTTAGTTATTCCTCAATATTTTATTTTTTTAATTTTTGAAATTTAATTGATGGATAAGGCTGTTTTGAAATATCAGTTGCTGCTATTCAGAAGACAAATTAAAAAGAATGAGCAACAAATTTTATGACCTTCACTTACTTTTAGAAAGAAATTTAAATGAAATAACAATAATTGTCTAATTTACCAATCTGCTCACAGTTATTGAGTTTTCTAATTTGTTTGTCTAAAGAAGTCTTTCATATTTAATTTAAGTCTAATCCAATCTTAAAAAGATATTAATACAAGATATAAAATATTTTAATCATATGGATCATGTACTTCAAATTCAATTGAAATATAAGAATATTTTAATTTTTATTTATCTAAAGTTACTTAGCTCTGATTTAACTTCTCGCTTAAGTCTTCATATTGATCTCAGGTAAAAATTATTAATTTTTCTTTTAGTAATCAAATCTCTTTACTTTATTCACTTTTAATCTCTATTAAAATAGAGTTTCAAGGTAAGCAAATATTTTTATCAATTAACTAATAACTAACTGGATAATTTGGATTGATTTACTTGATATTTTTTTGGCTCATTCTTTATTTTTGTTTGTTATTTGTTTTCCTATTTTATTCCATTTTTATTTACATTTTTCTCATTTTTTAGATATTATTTGTTAATTCATTATTTATTTTTAATTATTAAAAAGCTATAGTATAGGTGATTCAGAAGCATAAAAATTAGGATCTATCTTAACAAAATGCTCTAATCTCTAAACGTTGGCTCTTGGATTAGTGTAAAAATAGAGTTTCAATAAACATTTTTTGAATGAATGAATGAATAAATAAAGAATTTATTTAATATATATTTTTATTAGTGATTTAATCACTATTTCGGTTTGTTTACCAAATATTTTTTTGGCTGACCCATTCATTCATTAATTTTATTTGCTGCTTTATTTTCAGATTTAATTAAAATTTTAATGTTTTTCTCATTTTTGTTTTAAATATTTTTTTATTCAATGTTCACTTTAATAATTTTTTAAAAGGAATAGTGATATCAGTGCAACCATAGCATAAAAATTAGGATCTGAATTAGCATAATGTCCTAATCTCTAGACTTTGACTCTTTGGCTTGGGTAAAAAAGAGTTTCGATATTAATTAATTTGAATTATTGAATCTATAAATATTATGAGTAGACTGACTTTTTTACTGGTTAATTTGGGTTAGATTACTTGATTTTTGTTTGTCCCATTCATTCATTTTTATGAGTTATTTTGTTTTACTTCTTATTAAATGTTTGTTTCTTATTCAATATCAATGTTTAAAATTTTTAAAAAGGGGGAATAATATTGGCCAAATGGAATCATAAGGATTAATATCTGAATTAGCTAAATGCTCGAATCTCTAAACTTTGAATCTTGACCTAAGGTAAAAATAAAGTTTAAATATCTCATCTATCCATTCATTCTTTTTTATTTGCTGTTTGTTTTCAGATTTAATTAAAATTTTTATACTTTTCTCATTCTTCTTTTAAATAAAATTTTTTAAAATTTGTTTAAAGGGAAAATAATATTGGTGATATAGGAGCTTTAAGATTAGGATCTGAGTTAGCAAAATGCTCTAAACTTCAAACTTTGTCTCTAACCCTCTAGTAAAAATAGAGTTTTAAAAAATAGTTTATGCTCTTTTCAATTTTTCCAATAGAATAAATAAAGATCTTTATAAGTGACTGAGAGATAGACCAACTATTTTGGCTTGGTTTATTTGATATTTCTTTGGCTCATTAGCTCACTCACTCACTCATTCATTGATTTTTATTTGTTCTTTTGAGATTTAATTCAAATTTTTATTCTTTTCTCATTATTCTTTTAGTTATTTATTTTTCTTAATTTTAATTTTTATAATTTTTAAAAAGCTTTAACAACATTGGTGAAATAGGAACATAAGGATTAGTATCTGAGTTAGCAAAGTGTTCTTACCTCTAAAATTTGAGTCTTAACTTCTTGTAAAATATTAATTATGCATTTTTTAAAGTAAAAATAAAAAATTAAATTTATGAGTGGTTAATTTGAGTTGATTTTTTCATATTTATTTGCTTGACTAAATCATTCATTAATTTTTATTTGTAGTATTCTGGCATAGTTTTAAAATGCTTTTCTCAATTTTCTTTCAAATATTTTTTATATCATTTTTTAATTAAAAGGGGGAATCATATTGGTGAAAAGGGTACATAAGGGCTAGCATAGGAGTTAGCAAAATACTCTTAACTCTCAGATTTTACTCTAGAATTAATGTAAAAATAGAGTTTCAATATTAATAATATTTTTTTGAATTAAAAAATAAATTCTTTAGTTTATGAACCACTGACAGATAGACTTACTTCTGGTTTACTTAATAATAGTTTGTCTTATTCATTAATTTTTATTTGCATTTGTTTTCAAATTTAATATAAAATTTGATACTTTTCTCATTCTTAAATGTTTCTTTTTTAATATTTTTAAAGGAAAAATAATATAGGTGACAGGGGAATGTAGGGCTTAGGATCTGGCTTAGCAAATTGCTCTAATCTCTAATCTTTGACTCTCGACCTCAGGTAAAAATAGTGTATCAATATTAATTATGCATTTTTGAATCAGTAAATAAATGTTAAAATTTATGAGTGATAATAACTGAATGACTAAATATTTTGGGTTTGTTTACTTGATATTTTGTTCCACTCACCTTTATTCAAACATTAATTTTTATTTGTGGTTTTTTTTTTTCAGATTTAAATCAAATTTTTATGTTTTTCTCATTCTTCTTTTAAATACTTCTTTGCTCACAATTTTTAAAAGGGAAAATAATATTGGCGAAATGGGAGCATATAGGTTTGGATCTGAGTTAGCAAAATGTTCTAAACTCTAAACCTTTAATCTTTTCCTCAGGTAAAAATAGTGTTTCAATATTAATTATGCATTTTGGAATGAATCAATAAAGACTTTAATTAATGAGCAACCGATATGCTGACTGGCTAATTAATTTGAGGATATTCACTTGATACTTTTTTACTCATTCTTATTTGTGTTTTGTTTTATGATTTAATTCATATCAATTTGTTTTTCTCAATCTTTAAAATATTTATTTTTATAAACACTTAAAAGTAAGAATAAAATAGGTCAATCGGGTGCCTAAGGATTAGGATTTGGGCTAGCAAATTGCTCTAATCTCTAAAATTTTACTCTAGAATTAAAGTAAAAATACAGTTTCAGCACTACTTTTACATTTTTGAACAGATAAGCAAATTCTTTAATTTATGACTGAACTAACTAATTATAATTGATTTTCTTTTATTTATTTGGTTTAGCTTATTCATTATTTGTTGTTTTGTTTTCAAGACTGAATTCAAATTTTTAAGCTTTTCTCATTCTTGTTTTAAATATTTCCTTTTTAGTTTTTATTAATTATTATTTTAAAAAGGTATGATAATATTGGTGATAATGGCACGTAAGGATTGGTATCTTAGCTAGCATAATGCTTTCTTCTCTAAACTTTGAGTATTGACCTCAAGTAGAACTTGAATATTAACTATTTATTTTAATAGAATAAAGACTTTAATTGATTAGCTACTAATTGATTGATCAATTTGAGTTTTTCTAATTGATATTTGTTTATACTTTTCTCATTCTTCTTTTAAATATTTCTTTTTTTAATTTTCTTTTTATAATTTGTTTAAGGCTAAGCAATATTGGATCAAAGGGGGCAGAATTATTAGGATCAGAGCTGTCACTATACTCTAATCTTACAAATTTGAATCTTCATCTTGAGTAAAATAGACTTTCAATATTAATTAACTTGAATCAATAAATTGTTTTTATTGACTGACTAATTTTGGTGTTCATTCATTCATTTATGAATTTTTGTTTATTGTTTATTTTTAGGTTTTATGTTTTTCTCATTCTTTTTTTAAATATTTCTTTTTTAATTTTTTAAAAGGGTAAATTACATTGATGATTTTGGAGCAGAAAGATTAGTATCTGAGTTAGTGAAATGCTCTAATCTCTAAGTTTTGAGTCTTTACCTTGAGTAAAAACAGTGTTTCTATATTAAATTATTTTGCATCTGACTTATTTATTTATTTGGGTTAGTTTATTTGATATTTATTTACCTCATTCATTCATTTATTGGTTATGCTTTTCTCATTTTTTTAAATATTTCTTTATTCAATATTTATTTTATAATTTTTTAAAAGCTCAAATAAGATTGGTGAATTGTGCTTCAAAGAATTAAAACCAAAATTAAAAAAATCTAAAAGATTAGTTGAATTAACATTACCAGATTAATACCTTTTTTGAAATCACAGAGAGGTATTACTTATTTTTAAATATTCTGATGATGATGATTATTATACTTATTATATAATCAACTTAATGGGAGTGAAAAATAAATAAATAATCAATATCATATCAACATTACTTATTTATCTACATATCTAAATGAGATATCTTTTATCTGTTTAATTAAATTTTTAATTGTTTGTTGTTATTTAAAATCTTATCACAATAAAAAATAAAGTAAACTTTACTTAAATTTTATATATTTAACACTCTCCTAATAAACATTATCTTCCCGAAAAGCTTTCAAAAATATAAATATTATTACTACTTAAAATATTTTATTTTTTAATTTGAATAAATGGACTAGGTGGTTTTGTTTTGAAATATCAGTTAGGATTAGAAGACAAATTAAAAAAAATGAGCATTAATTACACTTTACTTATTTTACTAATTTTTAGAAAGAAATTTAAATGAAATAACAATATACATAAATAGTATAATGTCTAATTTAACAATTTTCTGGAAGTTATTGAATTTTGTAATTGTTTTGTTTAAAGAATTTATTTATATTTAATTTAAGTCTAATCAAATATTTAAAAAAGAAATAAATGTTAATAAAAGATATAAAATATTTTAATAAAATGGGCGATGTAATTCAATTTGAATTGACATATAAAAATCTTTTAATTTTTATTTATCTAAAGTTACTTAGCTCTGATTTAATTTCTTATTTAAGTCTTGTTATAGATCTCTGGTAAAATATTTATTTTTCTTTTAAATAATCAAATCTCTTTATAGAAAAATAGAGTTTATTTGTATTATTCATTTTTAATTAACAACTACTTTAATTTATGAGATACTGACCGACTTTATAATTTGGAAAAGCTTATTTTTTTTGGTTCACTTACTCTTTTTTTATTTTTTTTGTTATTTGTTTTCGAATTTTATTCCAATTTTTCTTAATTAGAAATTTATTCAAAATTTATTTTTAATTTTTAAAAAGCTACCAAAATATTGGTGAGACAGAAGTATAAATATTAGGACCTAAGTTAACAAAATGCTCAAATCTCTAAACTTTGTTTCTTAGATTACTGTAAAAATAGATTTTCAGTATTAATTAAACATTTTTGAATGAATGAATTACTTATTTAATTTACTAGTTTGGGTTTGTTTACTTTTTTGTCCTGTACTCACCCAAACATTACATTTTTTAATGTTTGTTTTAAGATTTCATTCAAATTTTAATGTATTTCTCATTCTTGTTTCAATATTTCTTTATTAAATTTTATTTTAATAATTTTTAGCAAAACAACAAACGCACAAAAACTAATATCAGAATTAGCAAAATGCTCTAATCTCTAAACTTTGACTATTTATCTTGAGTAAAAAAAAGTTTCAGTATTAATTAATTATGTATTTTTGAATCTATATTAATACAAATTTTTATTTATGAGTTATTTTTCAGTTTGTTTTCAGATTTAATTTAAATTTTTATGCTTTACTCATTCTTCTTTTTTCAATAAAACTTTTTTTCATTTTTATTTTTATAATTTTGTAAAGAAACAATGATATTGG
>JH720379.1:243951-255786 GCA_000231825.2 Tetrahymena elliotti 4EA
ATTTCATTCACATTTTTATGTCCTTTTCTTTCTCTTAGATATTTCTTTATTCAATTTTTATTTTTAAAAGTAATCATAGCATTAGTAAAATTGGAGGCTAAGGATTAAAATCAACACTCATTAAAGCAAAAAGATTAAAAAGATTAGTTAAATTATCATTCTAATTTTGAAATAAAGATTATTTGAATTAAGTTTCAGATTTTGTTTGCTTTTAGTTGATCTAAAGGTTGTCATTCATATTATAATTTGTAAAAATTTTTATTTTGATAAAATTTTAGATTTATTTATTTTTTTTGCTAAAAATAACGAAAAAAGTATGAATATTCTAACTTATTTATCAATCAATATCAGACATCTTTACTTTAGTTTGAATAAGTAAAAAATAATTTATCTACTGTTTCTCCCTTTAAATAAAAGGTCCTTTCAACAAGTTGGAAACCCTTCACTACTTTTTCTCACTAAATTTTTAACCAAAACTGATAAACACAAATTTTTGGATTTTTTTTTAGCGAATTAAAGTGTATATTTGATGTAATAATAACTTATAAATTAAAAACATAAAAAATAAAAATATTTTAAACTATTATTAAATACATGAAAAAATTACAAAAAAAATAATATAAAAACAAGCATTCAGGATTTCTATTCTTGAGGCAGTACTACCACAAGAATTTTAATCCTGGAAGTTCTATATTAAATGAATAATTAAAATAAGTATTTAATGAGTTGTTTTTACAAATTTTAGAGGCAGATATTTTTTGAATTCATTTTGATCAATAAACAAATAAATGTTAGTAGTATTTTGTAATTTAAAATGATAAATTTGTATTAAAGTAAGTATTGTATTATTAATTGAATGGTCTTTTTTGCTTTGAAATTAAGCAAATGAAATAAGCTAACATAGACTATCACAAAGCATTTTGACAAAATAAATAAATTAGTTATTCAATGATATTTTTGTTAATAATTTCAACAAGAAACTTCAGAAATCCAATTGATTTAATTATTAATTAAATATTTGGCAAATTGCTTTATAACTAACTAACAAACTCATTAATAAGATAATATTTTGTTGAAAACATCTTAAGTATTGGTCAATAAATTTAATTTACTAGCTTGTCTAATCAATCCAAAACATTTTATTCAAACATCTCTGCTTTTTTCACAAAAATAATCTTGATTAAGCTGATAAAATGACAACAAGAATTGGAGTAATGGTCAGAATCAGGCCTTAATTAGAAACTGAAAAAAAGAAAGGATTTTCTGCAGAAAGGCTATCTATTTCTGAGGAAACCTAAGAAATCATGTAAAAAATTAAATAAAACATTATTATTTTGATTATTTTGGTGATTTTTATTGTTATTTTATCTAAAAAGTGTTAATGGAGATGAAAATTAGATGGAAAGATGCTACTAATTTACAAAGGTTATTACTTAGAATTCAAACTAAAAACAATGCTTTGATGATACTAAATTATCTGAAATGGTCAATAGAGTTGTAGAAGTAAACATTTTAATACAAATTACTCTAAATTTGTTCAGATCTCATTTAACTAAAATTTATCCATTGTATTTAGGGATTTCATTCTACTGTTTTTGCATATGGTTAAACTGGTAGTGGAAAGACATTCACAATGGAAGGTATTTCATATGAAAATAATGGAAAAGGAGTGAAACCTCAAACTGAACCAGAGGTAAAAAGCATTAATTTAAATCAGAAGAAGAAATTGTTAAAAAATGATGGCTAGCTGATTTTATTTTTCATAAACGCTAGATAGAGTTAGGGCTTGTGTGTAATCAAAAATCTACTTACTCATTTTGAATAGTGTTAAAAAATCAGTTAAACTGATTTTAATTAAAAAGATTCAGAGAAACCTAACAAATTAAAAAAGGATTAATCTTAAGCCACCCAAGCAAATTATATGCTAATTTCAACAGAAAAACAAATAAATAAACATCACTTTTATTGATTGATTATTAAGAGTGTTTTTAATGTATTTTTACTTGAAATATTTAAAGGCTATCATAAATGAAAATATGGGAATAATACCAAGGACAATCATTTCTACATTTGAGACTATCAAAAAATATTCAAGACTGAAAAATAGAATTTACAAAGTGTATTTGTCGTATTTGTAGATTTATAATGAAAAAATATATGATTTGTTAAATCCAGAAAGCTCAAAAGGTCTTCGTATTAGATGGAGTAAAAAAGATTAATTTTCAGTTGAAAATCTATTTGTATTTGAATGCTAAAGTGCAAATGAAGCACTTGAATTGTTTTATAAAGGAATCAAAAATAAATTTATGGCTACTCATAAACTTAATGCTTAATCATCTCGTTCTCACTGTAGAATATTATTTAAAAATATTTGAATTAAAAAATTTATTTGAAATACATATAAAAGGTATATTAACATTGAGGGTAGACTCAATGACTGCAGAAGATCCAGATAATATTATTTCTAGCAAAATGTAGTTAGTTGATTTAGCTGGAAGTGAAAGAGCATCCTAATCTGGAGTAGAAGGATAAAATTTGAAAGAAGCTATTGAAATTAATAAGAGTTTGTTCACACTCAGATAAGTAATTAGTGCCCTGGCAGAGTACTTTCAAGACTAAAGCTCTAAAAAAGAAATGCCATTTGTGCCATATAGAGACAGCAAATTAACTTGTTTGTTAAAACAAAGTATTGGAGGCAATAGTTACTGTTTAATGGTAAAACATAAAATACACTTTTCATTCAATTTTTGGAATTTAAATATATTCATTTAAAATTTCTTAAAATATTTTTCAATCAAAGGTTATCTTAAAATAATTTAATTACAATTTTAATATCTAAAAATCTGCAAAAGAGGAAACTAAAAATAATTTTTGATAATAATTTTATGATGAAATAAACTGGAAAGTAGGTTTAATTTTCAGATATCTTCATTTGTATTTTTACTTCAAGTTTTAATTATATTTTAAAATAAGTAGAATTTTATCAAATAAAATATTCCAAATGATCATGTTTATTTCAAAAGAAATTATCAAGAAATATCTTTTTTTTCTCTTTAAGCAATTTACAACTTTTTAAATAGCGATTGGTAACACCTTTAGTCATTTATCTCTTGAATGTAAACTAATTTAATGTTATCAAACATTTAATAGAGAGATTAAAATATTATTTTATAAGTTAAATCTCAAATTAAAAGAAAATTTTGTTAACACATTATTTTTTATGCAATGAAATATTAATTGATTTAAGATAATTTTTAAATAAGCTTTAATTTATAAATTTATTTTAAAAAAATAGATTGCTTGCTTGTCACCTTGTGATGAATACTTTGAAGAGAATATTTCTACTTTAAATTATGCTACTCAGGCTGGTTTTATAACAAATTAACCAGTTAGAAATGAAGATCCTAGGATAAAACAAATAAATGTTTTGAAAGTAAAATAATAAATTTATTATGAAAAATATTTAGAATTTGTTTTAAATAGAATAAAAATAGTGAATTAATAAGGGAATTACATAAAGCTAATGAACATATAGCATTTTTAAGTTCTTTGACAAATTAAACAATGAAGGTTTTTGGATAAGATTATATGAATGGGAAAACATTCTCGCCTTCTAGTAATAAACAAAATAAGATTGAGTCCGCTAGAAAGACAACAACACTAGATTTAAATTATATTAACTAGAATGAGAATAAAAATCCAGGAGGTTTTTAGACTCCATCTGACTAAAGAAAATCTCATAATATCTAAAGCCTTATTTAGGGAGATAGTATAAACTAAAAGGAAATATTGATAAAATCTTAACAAATAAGTTTTGGTAATATGAATGGTTTAAATAGAGAAAATATTTTGTAGCCTTTAAACATAAATAGTCCAAGCAAATTACAACAAAAATTTAATCAAACATTGTAATTCATTTATTTCTTTGTAATTAAATTTTAATTTTTTATTATGGTATCATGCAAAGTGTGGGGTAGATTTCACCAGGTTCCAATCTACAGACAATTAAAGGTTTTGCAGAGAGTGATAAAAAATCAAATGATTCCTCCTAGTAGGGTAAATCATATTCATAGAGCTAATAAACAAATTATTAGATCTAATAGTAAATAACATTTATAGACTCTTCAAATTATTAAAATTTTCAAGGTCATTAAATTAATATTTCAAACCTGTAACAAGGAGCCTCAAATGGTTTTGGTTTTACAACGCTTGGATAGGTAAAAAATTTTATTTCTTGTTTAATTTATCTAATTTTTTTAAGTTTAAAGCTTTGTTCAAAATTTTCATTTGTAAATTATTACTCAATTATCAATGAAAAATAAATCTTAATTCTAATACTAAAACTAAATGATGAATTTAAAAGAAAAAGCTTGGCACTTTTTAATTTTAATGAATGATATTTCTTGAAAGAATAGGTTTAAAGAAAAAAAGATAAAGTAATAATTAAAGATATGAATAAAGTGTTTGTATCAATAATAAATAGTTTAAAAATAAATATAATTCTCTTCACAATTAATTTCTTTCTTCATCTTGCTAAGAAAGAAAGTTCTAGTTTTAGTTTTCAAAATTTATCTGTTTCGATTTCATACTTGTGACAAAAAATGATGCATCATCAAAATCATAGAAAGCACTTGAAAAATTTTAATTAGCTCTATATCTAGTATTACTAACTCTAAAATTATATTTATTATTTAAATCCATTAGAGAGAGTATAAAATGAGTAAATAGACTAATAAATAAGTAAATAAATGCAAGATAAATGAATGTTTGAAAATAAAATAATAGAAATACTTAAAATAAATAAGTTAGAATTGGAGATAACGAGTAATAATTTTGTAGTATTTTAATATCAAAGAATAGTTACATCAATTTTAATGGATAAATTTAAGTTATTGAGAAAATTAAAATACACTAATTTTGTTTACATAAAAATGAGAACAAAATTAAATTAAATTTATGAATACAACAAATGCAGGTTTTTGTTTAGTTTGCATGACGTCATAAATCTTTAACTAAAAAATAAACTATAACCAATATTATGAATAGGATTTTGCCATCAAAAGATTAATAGAGTCTGTTAACATGATCAGAGAGTTACTTTAATCTAATACTGAAATGAGAGAAATTATTGACAGCATGAACCAAGAAAAGGAAAACTTTAATGCTGAGTTAAATATAGTAACATTTTATTATCTCAATTTTCTAGCTTACTTTCAATAAAATATCCTTAGTTTAAATATTAAAAACAACCCAAATTTGAATCTAAAAAAAATGAAAAAAAATTTGATATGAAATGATTTTTAGAAAAATATTTTAGAATTAAACAAAAATTAACAAAGAGAAATTTAATATTTTTATTGTCAATTCATCATAAATTTTAATCTTTTCAAAGAGAGAAAGTATTTTTACCATGATTAAAATAAAACAACTTTGACAAATAAATATTAAATAAATTCATTAAAAAATGAAAAATGTTGTGCTAGTAATAAACTGAATGTATTACATAAAAAGAATTAATGATGAAATAACTTTATTACTAGAAATAATTTTTAACGATTTTGAATAAAAATTATTGATTTAGGTAGTAATATCTTTGTTATGATAACCAAATAAATTATAATTTAATTTTTTTCTAAATTAAAAAATACATTCATTTCCACCCTTCTTATTTCTTCCACTCTTTTTTATTACACAATTTACAATAATTCTGAGTTTAAGCTGGGTATATCACTTTTTACTTACTTACTTACTTGCTTAGCTTTCTTTAGGTTTCATAGCCAACCTCAGATTTTATAATAAATTTTACTTGGTTGTTTATCAATTTATAGGAGATTTTTAGCAGAAAATACATGTAACCATTAATTTACAATTATTTTCTATTAAAATATACAATAGCTCTAAATGGAAAATTCAGATTTGAGAGAAAAACTAGAAATTATGGATACATTTCATATTGCCTCTTCTAGTAGTGAAACTGAGTCAGCGAATGAATGCAAAAAAAGCAATAATTATGATGACACTTCTAATCCAAATAGAGTAGTAATAGCATCAGAAATACTTTAGTTAAGGAAGGACAAAAGAAAGCTGAATCAGCGTATCAAATAACTAGAAATAGAAAACTTAAATCTATAAAATATAATCAACCCTAATTTTACTCATGCTGAACCTACCCGTACCCATCTCTAAGCAACTCCTTCATCTCAAATGAACAAATCCAGATAAGTTAACACCCCTTACTCTCGTAATGAAAGTAGATGTAATCAATCCTTTTCTCTAATTATTTCTCAACAACGAATCAAATTCAAATCCCTTTCAAATTATTTTCAAAACAAATTTTTCTGAAAAAATAAATCAAAATCAAAATAAAAAAAAGTTTTCATCAAAAAATAAATAAAAATAAAATGAATTTAAATAATAAATTAAAAATGAAAGATTAAAATTGAATAAGAATTAATACTTTTTTATTAAAAAGAATTTATTAAAAAATGTAGAAAGAAAGAATAAAATAAAATTTGAATGAGTTAATTTTATTATTTTTAATTGAATAGAAAATCAAATGTAAAATTCAAATTTGAAGTAAGCCTAAGAAAATTATGTGAATAGTGGAATGACTAGCGTTACTGCTTTTAATGCAGTAGGGAATAGTTAAATTGGAAGTAACTATCTTTTAGAAGATATTACAAATTAGTAAGAGGGGAGTTAGAATATAAACTATTGTTAAGTAAGAAATAAAAACTAAATTACTTGTAATACTGATAGCAGTAGAGAGTAAAAGACTAGATTTGTTAGGAGAGAATAATCTAATCAATCTTCTAAGAAATATTTAAGGGAAAATAGTACAAAAGTATCAATTGGTTTAAGTAATAGCTATATTGGTTAGTAGCAGCAATAGCAATCGCACAATTAAACAACTCAACAATATCCCCATTAATAGCATTCACAGCAACAATAATAATAACAATCTACCCCTTAACATAACTATAAGTACTCTAATATAGAATATAATTTATAATAGTAACAACAATAAACGAATACTCAATGTAATTAAAGCATCTATCTATAATCTTAAAATCAACCTTCTTCTAACAGCATTATTAACCTGACAGAAAACGATTGCCCTCAAAAATCTCCTAATATTTATTAATTTAAAAGATAATATCCTAAATAACCTTAATCTATTAATCTTCCAAATAGTTATGCTTCTTCTTTCACTAATGTTTAAACAACTACATCTGTTGTTTCAACGTCTAATGTACCCAAAACAGCATTTGTCTTAAAAGAAGCAAAATAAGAAGAAATTTAAAACTAGCAAATTATGCAAAGTAATCAACAATACTTTTAGCAGCAATAGACAGTCTTGAATAAATCAATAAATAATTCTAACCTTAATAGTGGCATCTGCAGCAGTAGCTCTTCAAGTAGTGGCTATTATGCTGGCATGAATACCCAAACAAACAACTCAAAATCTCCTAACAGAATGGCCTAGATAGAAACAGCCTATAATTGGAAAGTAAAAGTAACACCTAAAAATAATAGATAAAGATCTATAACTGGAGCTAAAAAACCTCCTAGAACATAAGAAGATGGAAATAGATGGTGTAAAACCCCTCTACAATAAAGACCAGACATGTCTGAAATTTTACCAATTCTAAGTAATAATAGCATCTCTCACAATATTTCTAATTTCTGATTTAAAACAATCAATAATTAATTCAACTAAAATATACAAATAAACAAATGCTTTATTTCAATTTAACATAAAAAAGGAATTTATCTAAATACATTCTTTTATTTATAATATATATAAACACTTATATAATTTATATTTATATTTATTAGTTACCTCCTAATTTAATTAAATTTATTTCTATTTATTCATATTAATTGTCTTTTCTTTTCATTTAAAAGTACTATCTCAAACTTAGTTTTTAGTTTGGAAATCAATTAACATTTTATTTAAATTAAATATAAAAAAGGGATTCAACTTAACATACTTTTTTATTTTTTTATATTAATTGCTTACACAATGTATGTTTATAAGTTATCCCTCAATATATACACTTATATAATTTATATATTTTTTTTTACTAACACCAATTTAATTAAATCTCTTTATAACAACTATTTCTATTTATTCACATCGATTGACTTTTCTTTTAATTTCAAATAAAATCTCAAACTTAGTTTTTAGTTTGGAAATCAATAAACAAACGTCTTATTTAAATTAAATTTAAAAAAGGGATTCAACTTAACATACTTTTTTAATTTTAAAAATTAATGCTTCTATAATGTATGTTTTTAAGTTATCCCTCAATCTAATTAAATATCTTTCAATTATTTCTATTTATTAAAATTACTTTTTTATTTTCATATAAAAATAACATACTCAACTCAACAACCAAACATAGGAAACTTTATATCCCAAATATTTTTGAAAATAGTGTTTCAAATGTAAATATAAAAAGTAATTTATCTAAGCTTATTCTTTCAAATTACTTTTTCTTTTCATTTAATAAGTAAAATCTTAAACGAGGCAGAAAATTTCATTTCTTTTTAATATTCAACAAATTTTTTGAAAATAGTTTCTACTTTGTAAATAAATAAATTTTGTTTAAAAATTACTTACTACATTGAATGATCAATTAAATTTCATATTTGTTTATCAATTTTATTGAAATTAGAAAGAAAAAATAAAAACAATCTTGATTTACCTTTTTATTGATAGAACTTTTTTTTAAAGGAGGACATTTGGTTGATTTTCGATTTAGAAGAGAATTGTGTTGTAATACATTGCTATTAAATTTTTATCTGTTTGAATGAATGAATAATATCTTTTATAGCACATACTATGAATCGAAATTTCAACAATTTGAAACAATTAATGAAATGAAAAAAAATTGAAAAGAGTACATACTAACATAAAGTTGATATATAATTTAAGTAATAAAAAGGATTAAAAATAAGATATTTGTTTATTTATTTTTTAATTTGTTTGTTAGTTTGCTTTCTTTTTTCTTTATTTGTTTATTTGTTGTCAAGATTTTCAGAGTTGGTCAATATCGGTAAGATAAGCAACACCAGGAAGGACCTTACCTTCGAGGAGTTCAAGAGAAGCACCACCACCAGTGGAGACGTGGCTGACTTTAGTAGTGGCCTTTTCTTATTGAACAAGATTGACAGTGTCACCACCACCAATAATTGAGGTAGCACCTTGGGAGGTTCTAGCAGCAACATGCTTGAGGAGGTCAGTAGATCCAACTTTGAACTTATCAACTTCGAATCTTCCTTGGGGACCATTCCAGACGATGGTGTTGGCACGAGCAACAGCTTCAGCGTTTTCAGCCATGGTCTTAGGACCAGCATCCAAACCAATCCAACCAGCAGAGATACCAGACTTCAAGTCAAAGTTACGAGTGTTAGCGTTAGCTTCAAGAGAGTCACCACACAAGAAATCGACAGGTAAGTGGATCTTGACATTCTTGGCCTTGGCCTTTTCTAATAATTAGTCAACAATCTTGTAACCATCTTCGTCGAAGAGGGAGTTACCGATTTCGATACCATGGATCTTCTTCAAGAAGGTGAAGGCCATACCACCACCGATGATCATTTCATCAACCTTGTCAAGCATACTTTCAATTAATTAGATTTTATCCTTGACCTTAGCACCACCCAAGACAACTAAGAAGGGTCTGTTGGGAGATTCCAAAGCCTTGCTGAAGTAGTCTAATTCTCTCTTCAAGAGGTAACCAGCAGCTCTAATCTTGTGGTCAACACCAACCATGGAAGAGTGAGCTCTGTGAGCAGTACCGAAAGCATCATTGACGAATAAGTCACCCAAGCTAGTCAAAGACTTTCTGAATTCCTTCACAGCCTTAGCATCAGCCTTAACCTATAATATTGTCAATGAAAAATTAAATCATGTTTCACTTTTTCATTTTTTGTTAAGATCAAACTTATTTATTTTCTTAAATGAATCAACCATTTTAATAATGATGTTTTTCAGAGACAGTTGATGGCTATTTTTTTGTTTTCATACTTATTTATGTTTAACTGGTCTAATGTGGCTATTGTATGATGGTATTTTTTCATATTTCTTTGAACTATTTTGATAATTTATTTAACTTTTAATTCTATTCTGTAGTGTTATGTTTTGTTGGACTTAATTAATTTTTTTATTTCTACCTTGATGTTATTTATTTAATATTTGATTTATTTATCATTGATTATTTTTATTTAAATAATCAGTCAATCAATCTTTAAAAATGGTAAAAAAAGTTCAAATTAAATTTGAAGAATACTTCTTAGCACCATTCAAGAATTTAAAAACAAGTACATCAACTCAATGTCTAGCTGCTGCATTTTCAAAATAACCCAGCTCCATTAAAGTATGGTGTTGTTCAAAGCCATAATTTAAAAAATTCAAACAGGCTTGACATAAATTAATTATGATTGTTGATTGTAGAATGGTAGGAGTGAAAAGAAAAGAAATTTAGTTTGATCTTTGTTTGATGAATAAGAATAAATAATGATACCTTGTTTCCAGCAGCATCAATGTACTTTCCTTCTTCTTCAGGGTGGAAACGCAAGTTTTCAAGTAAAATGATTTCACCGTTTCTGCTTGATTTAACAGCTTCTTCTACATCCTTGCCAACACAGTCGTTCAAGAAGGTAACCTGAATAATAATAATAATAGCAATAAAGATTAAAAATGATCTATGAGCAAAACAAATATATTTATAAGTTACCTTGGTGCCAAGTAATTCTTCGAGCTTGGGAACAACAGGCTTCATGGAGTGCTTTTCAACTCTGTTACCATCAGGACGACCCAAGTGACTCATCAAAACAAGACCTCTAGGGTTTTATTCTAAGATTTTCTTGATAGAGGGAATAGAACCTTAGATACGAGTAGGATCTTTGACCTTGCCTTCCTTCAAAGGAACGTTGAAGTCTACTCTCATTAAAACTCTCTTGTTTTCAATTTGCTTCAAGATGTGATCGATACCAATCTTACGAGACAACATTTCTTCAGTTATTAAATGATATTTATTTTGTTAATAAGTAAGTAATTTTTTTAATTTATTATTTTTATTATCAAGTAATAAAGATATGATTCTGTTTTTGAACTGAATTACTTTTCAAATATCCTCTCAATTCCCCCACTAATCTTATCAGATATGACTCACTATTTCAACGTATCATTTTAAGTAGCATCAATATTAATTATTCTTTCTCAAATACTGATACTAAAAAAATAATACTAAAAAAAAATATTAATTTAATTTATTAAAGCTGTATCAAGCCATCCTATCCTATTCCTTAATTCACTTATTTTTGTTAAAAATAAACAAACTGACTTCAAGCAAACAAAAGCAAATAAAAAACTTATATTTTATTTTTAAATAAACTAATATTTATTTTAATTTTTAAAATATTTTTAATAGATATTAATACAAATATTATTGATAGTTATTTTATAAAAATGCAAGTTACTAATAATTACCACTTTAATTTATTATTGCCACAATAAATTTTTAAAATATTTATATCCTTCTTTAATAAAAGCCATTATTGGTTGTCTTTATGCTTCTTTTCTTTCTTTATTTTCATTATTTTCATTCAATCATTAATTTTCTTTTTTTTTTCTTTTTTTTTTTTATCATACTTTTGATATGCTGATTTTTTATTTTCTTTCTTTGGCTCTATTTCATTCAGGTGATTTTAAAAATTTTTTTGTTAAAATTTTTATTCATCTTTTTCTTATTAAATAATTTTATTTTCAAGCTCTTCATTTTCATTATTTGAAATATTTTCCTAAATAGATTAATCATCACCAAT
>JH720379.1:267180-286356 GCA_000231825.2 Tetrahymena elliotti 4EA
TCATTCATTTTTATCTTTTACCTTCTTTTAAATATGTCTTTATTCAATTTTTATTTTCAAAAGTTGGAATAAGATTGGTGAAATGGGTGCCTAAAAATTAGCATCTGAATTATCAAAATGCTCTCATCTCTAAACTTTGAGTCTTTACCTCTCGTAAAAATATTGTTTAAATATTAATTATGCATTTTTGTATTAATTAATCAATAAATGAATGAATAAGTTAATTTATAAGTGACAACTGAGTAATTTCCGTTAGTTTACTTTATAATAGTTTGGCTAGTTCATTAATTTTTATTTATTCTTTTCAGATTTCATTCATATTTTGATGTCTTTTTCCTTTCTTTTAAATATGTCTTTTTTCAATTTTTATTTTTAAAAGTGGGAATAGTATTGGTGAAATAGGTACACATTATCACAAACTTCTCATTCTGATCTACAATCAATTCTTTTGATCCTTCTACCTTAAAGTCTTTTAAGGTATTGTAGTATTCAGCCTTTAAATATGACTAAACACCTTTTTTTTCATAATTTTCTTTGCTATTTTTTAAACCAAATGATAATTCATAAAATCATTCACGAGGAATCGAGGCTACGCCATTGCACATTCACAGCAGTAAATTTACCCTTCAATACTGAAAATCTTGTCTATCCACACCCAATGCAATTTCAAAGATTCTAAAAATACATTTTTCCCATTGTTTAGTAATTTCGCAAATATTATTTTACATCATGAACTACATCCTCAGCGTTGTAATTAGATAATTAATCAAAATGGTAATATGATTGATTATTGATATAATTATTTGTTATGTTTATGTAAGAGAACATTATCATTTTAAGTAAAACGAAAAAATATCACTTGTAGGGTATAAATACATTAGTTCACCTCCATTTTACATTATAGATTAAAACTAATCAAATACTAAGGTGACCATGACAATTGACAATATAGGTGCAATGATTTATCGTATTATTAGCCATATTTTTAAATGTTATTTTATATTGTTAAGAAAATTTCAACTTTTTGAAAATGTAGATGTATTCATTTTTTACTTAAGATTTAAATACCAAATAACATTTTTTAATAAATTAAATAAATCACAAAAATTATTAACTTTTTTTACGTTTTTACAGAAAATATTTATTATTATTTCGATATTTTATATTCATTTGATAATTTTTTCTGCTTATTAAAAAGTTAAAAAAAATAAATTTTGATTTTTTAAAATATTTTAGGAAAAATAAATAGTCTATATGAGTTGAAACATTTTATATCAACTTGTTTTTTTAGGAAGCCTGAAACCAAAAGCTAAAATTTAATTCAATAATTAAAAGATATTTTATGAATAGAAAAAGAGAGTTTTGAAACAAAATAAGATTATTTATTTAATTTGAGTGGACAAGTTAAATAAAAAAATTAATTTTCATAAATTATTTTTGTATTTTTATGATTATTATATTTAAAAATAAGTAATACCTGTCCTATCATTTCAATCATTATTTTCATATTATAATAATAATTAAACTAGTCTCTTTGCTTTTACTAGTTTTTATTCTACTTATCTCATTTCAGAAAAATTATTGTATCTTTTAAATAATTAAAAAAAAACTAAATAAAGAAATAAAAGAGTGAGAAAAACATTAAAATTTGAATTAAATCTGAAAATAAAAATAATAATTAGACCAAACAAATACTAAGTAAACGAACTAAAATTAGTCAGTCTATCAGCCACTAATAAATTAAAGTCTTTATTTATTTAATATCCAAAAATGCATAATTAATATTGAAACTTTATTATTACCTTATGTCAAGAACCAAAAAGTAGAGATTAGAGCATTTTGCTAAGTTAAATCCTAATCCTAATGCTCCCATTTTGCCAATTTCATTACCACTTTTAAAAAATAAAAAAAATAAATATCGATTGAAGAAGAATTTAACAGAATAGAATAAGAAAAGCATTAAAATTTGAATTCTAACTAATAAAAAATAAAATTTATTAAGGAACTATGAGCCCAACAAATACCAAGTAAACAAACCAACTCAAATTAGTCAGCCAGTATCTTATAAATAAAATTCTTTGACTGTTTATTCAAAAATTCAAAGATATGTAATTAATATTGAAATTCTATTTTTACCTGAAACCAAGAGATAATATTTAGAGATTCGAACATTTTGCTAAACCGGATCCTACTTATTAAATACCCATATCACCAATATTATTTAAGCTTTTATAAATCATAAAAATAAATATTGAATAAAGAAATGTTTAAAAGAATAAGAAAACATAAAATTTGAATTAATTATGAAAGCAATAAAAAGTTATTGGAGTTAAGCCAAACAAATATCAAATAAATATCTCAAAATTATTCAGTCTGCAAGCTTATGATAAAATCTTTATTTATTCATTCATTTAAAAATACATAATTAATATTGAAACTCTATTTATACCCTGCATATAGAATCAAATTTTAGAGATTAGAGCATTTTTCTAAGCCAGATCCTAATCCTTGAGAGCCCAAATCACCAATATTATTATTGCTTTTAAAAAATAATAAAAATAAATATTAAAAAAAATCAGAAAAACACCAAAATTAGAATTTGTAAAGAAACAACAAATAAAAATTAAAGAATTATCCAAACTAATATGAAATTAACAAACACTAATAACTCAGTGAATAGTTAGTTAGCTCATAAATATTTATTTATTCCTTCAAAAATAAAAATTCTATGTTTACCAAAGGTTAAGCTTCAAATTTTAGAGATGAGAACATTTTGCTAAAGAAGATCCTAATTTTTATAAGCCCAAATCATCAATTTCATTATCACTTTAAAAAAATTTTAAAAATAAATTTAAAAAAATGAGAAAAACTTAAAGATAATAATTAAAACTGAAAAGAAACAATCTATAAACAATAACAAACAACTCAAAAAAAAATATCAAGTAAACCAACCCAAATTAATCAGTCAGAGAGTAGCTCTAAAATTAAAGTTTTTATTTATTTATTCATTCATTCAAAAATATTTTATCAATAATAAAACTCTATTTTAACTTGAATTAAAAAATCAAAGTTTAGAGGTTACAGTATTTGTACTAATTTAGATGGTAATAATTATACTCATTCCTCACCAATATTATTCCCTCTTTTCAAAAATCATAACAGACAATATTGAATAAAGGAAAATTTAAAAGTATGAGAAGAGCATAAAAATCTATATTAAATCTCATAACCACAAATAAAAATGAATTTAGCCAAATAAATAAAAAGTAAATATTTCCAAAATATATTAGAAATTAAAGTCTTTGTTAATTCATCCAATCATAAATGTATAATTGTAATTGAAACAATATTTTTACGCTAGATTTAGAGTTAAATCTTAGAGATTAGAGCACTTTGCTAAGATAACTCCTAATCCTTAAGCTCCAATTTCACCAATACAATTCATACTTTTAAAAAATAATAAAAAACAAACATTTGTTTAAAGAAACATTGAAAAAATGAGTAAAACATAAAAATTCAATCTGTAAACAAACAACAAATTTTAATTAATGAAAGAGTCAAACTAATCAATTCTAAATGAAAAAACTCAAATCTGTATTTGAATAGTTCTTAAATTAAAGAATTTATTTATTCATTCCAAAATTTATTAATAATATTGAAATTCTATTCTTTACCTTGCATCAAGATCCAAAGTTTAAAGATTAGAACATTTTGCTAACTCAGATCCTAATCTTTATGATCCTTTATCACTGATATTATTTGAGCTTTTCAAAAATAATAAAATAACATTAAAATTTGAATTTTAACTAATAAAAATCAATGAAAATTTTCAATAAGCCAAACAAATATGAGATAAACAAGCCCAAATTAGCTAGTCTGAATCTCTATTCATTTAAAGATTCATAGTTAATATTAAAACTCTATTTTTACGAGAGATTAAGAGTCAAATTTTAAAGATTAGAACATTTTCCTAAGCCACTTCCTAATTTTTATAAACCTTAATCACCAATACTATTTTGAATTTTAAAAAATTTCAAAATAAATATTACATAAAGAGTAATTAAAAACAATGAAAAAAGTATAAAAATTTGATTAAATCTGAAAATAAATAATAAAAAATTATGAATAAGCAAGTTAAACAAATATCATTTGTATCTCATAAATCAAAGCCTTTCTTTATTCATTGAAAAATGTATAATTAATGTTGAAGCACTATTTTTACCAAAGGTTAAGAAACAAAGTTTAGAGATTAGAGCATTTTGCTAAGCTAGATCCTAATTTTTATGAGTCATTATCACTTTTCTGACTTGCCCTTTAAAAAATATTGAATAAAGAATTAAATCAATGAGAATAACATCAAAATAATAAATATAAATTAATAATGAATGAGCAATCGAGACTAATAAATATCAAGTAATACAACCCAAATTAGTAAGTCAGTAAGTAAGTAGCTCATCATTTATAGTTTTTATTTATTTATTTATTTAAAAATGCATAAGTAAAATTGAAACTCTATTTTTACAAGAGGTTAAAAGTTGAAAAATTAATAATTTTACCTCAAATTTATAGTAAGATCTATGCAAGAAATTAAGTCAGAGATGAGTAACTTTAGATTGATAAAAATTAAAATATTTGTTTCTCTTTTGAAATTGAAGTACTTCACTGAGGTTTGTAAAATATTTTTTATCTTCTATTGACATTGATTTATTTTATAAAGTTTAGTTAGATATTAAATTGAGCTTGAATTAATTATTTGGGGTGATATTCAAAAGTTTGTTGTACAAAATTTTTTACATAAATATTGTGAGGAAATTAATATCACAAAAGAAATAAAAAATTTTTAAACAAATTTCTAAATTATTTACTAAATAATATTTTACAATAAATGTTTATCTTTAATAATCTAATTAGTAACCTTAATAGATTTTCTAAAAAATTAGAAGAAATTAAAAATTTAGCATATTCTGTTTATTTCATTTGATATTAAGATTATAAAAACAGTAGAAATATTAATTTTGAATTCTTAGATTTATTTCAAATAAAACATTTTGAAATAAATTTCTATTTTATTTAGAAAATAATATTTTATCATAAATGTTTATCTTTATTTTTTGAAATAAGCAATGTGATAGACTTCTAAAATTAGTACAAATTAAAAATTTAGCTTTTTATTTTTTATAAATTGCTTTTCGTAATAAGAAAAATTAATATACTTTAAAATAATTTTTCTTTCACAAATTTATTTCAATTCCAACTCAAACTCCAAATTAAAATTTAATAATTTTTATCCTAAATTTCAGAATTCGTTATTACAAATTATTTTATAATAAATGATTATCTTTTATTTTTTCTCTCTCTAATCTCACTATATTTTCTTTAATAGCGTATGTTTATAGATTTTGTCTGTCCATATAAAATTTACAACTAGCCTTCCTTCCTTCATTCATTTATTTTATAAATCTTTTTCTTACTTTAAAAAAATTGAGATTAATTCAGAACCAAAAATAAATTTATGAAATTTTAGGATATTATTTTAATTCAAATTAATAATTTTCTTAGCAAAATAATTTCCTCTATCTTTATTTAAAAATAGTAAACTTACATAAATACTATTATTTCAAAGGCAAGAGAGATCAAAATATTAATTTTGAGGATAATAAAAGATAATAGTAATAATTAGAAAGAATTATATCAAGATTTTTATAGAATTTTTATCAAAAATTTAAAAAATTGTAATCAGATTTGTGATTGTTTGTTTATCATGTATAAATTCCATAAATTATTTAAAAAAATAGTAATTAAATAGAAATTCATAAAGGATCTATTAGATATAACAATTTGTAAGCAACCAATTCCTAAACATATTTAGCTATTTAAAAATAGATAAAAATAATAAGAAAATTATTTGATGAATAAAAAAATAAGTTTTGTTTAATTATTTTCAATAAAATATTTTTTTTTCATTCAAATTACTCTTCTATTTAAAGTAGTATAAAAAGATATTCTATTAATCAAAGGTTTTTAATGCGTTAAATCTAAATAGATAGATAAATAGATTTAAAAAATTTAATGTTTGAGATAATTATTTATTATTTTTAAAAGAGTTTTATTTAGAGTAGAATAAGCATTATTTTAAGCTATTTCAGTTAAAACGCTGATTGAATAAAGTAGGAGTCATTTAGATGGAGATAGTCAATCCAATTAACAATACCTGAAAATTGTAAAAAATTGAATCACTACCATTCTTATAAATTAATGGGAGAAAAGAAAAATTTAGAAATGTTTTTGATAAGAAAAAAGTAATGAGTAAGTAAATAAGTCTAAAACAAATTTAATTTGTATATTGCATATAAATTGTTAGAAAAACAAATTAAAGTCAGTTAAGCTGAATAGTAATCTTTTTTATCATTAATTAATTTTATTTTTAGATTAATAATAAAATAAAATGAAAAATCTTCATTGTCATATGTTAAAATTAAATGACAAGCACACAAGAATTGTAGAAAAAAGTGCTTAAAAAAGGAGAAAAGCTGGGCTGGCCAGAGAAATGCATTTGTTCAAAAGGGTATCTATTTTAGTTACTTAATAATAGTTAGTAGTACTATTAGTAATATATACAGTTTATTTATAGTAATTATTATAATTAATTGATTTCATCCATAGATCTAATTCAAGTTATTCTCAAATATTTTATAAATCTTTTTTTCATTAGAAATATATGGAAATTACATCAGTAATTAATTTAACCAATTCAATAATAAATAAGTAAGCCAATCCATTTACTGTAATGAAATGCTGGAGCTTTGTGTGATTTTAGCATCTCATATCATCTCAATCAACAAAAAGCAAAGCTTATTTTTTATATTTGGTAAGCTAAGAAAATTATAATTTTCATGCTTTATTATTAGTAAATTACTTGCCATAAATAAATTTACAATTTATAAATAGAAAGAGAAGAATTGTTAGTGAAAATTAGATTAAAAATTATCAAATTAGATCAAAGTATGTTAATATTATTCAATTAGTTAAGCTCTTCTCTGTAAATTTGTTTTTTTGTTTGTTTTTAATCTTGAAAATTAAAGCTGTTTCAGAGATATTTATTGTTACATAAAATTTCTAAATTATGTAAAAAAAAGATCAGTGGAAACATACTTTTTTTAGTGTATTCGAGTATTTAGATTTTCTTGATTTTATTAAATTTTTATAAGGGAAGCAAACAACCAAATAAAAAATGATATTTTAATGGATTTAAAGATATTTGAAACATATTTTCATTTATTAAGTATTTTAAAGGTAATTCTAATTTTATGTTCTTGATTCTCAAAAATGTAATCAAAATAAATGAATAAACAAGGGAAATTGAACTTAATTGCTATGAGAAATATTTGATCAAAAAGAAGGGGAAGAAAAAAAAAATGTATATAGATATATAAGTAAATTTTTGTGAAAATCAAATAAATTTAGTCAAAACTAAGAATATTTTGATTTAATTTTATGCATTTTTATATGGTATGGAGTGTGTATTCTATGTTGTCAAATATTAAATTATTTCTTTAATAATAAAACTCTATATTATCCTTCCATCCTTGTAAATATTGTGAGTTGACTCAACAAAAATAATTAAAATTGGGAAAAATGCAAACAAAGAGGTAAGGATTGGAAAGGAAATCAAAGTGATTTTTCACGAACAAAATGTTGTTTAATGAAAATATTTGTTAAGTTTACTTTTTTTTCAATAAAATCTTTATTTTTATTGAATAACTCTGAATATAAAGTATAATTATCATTGAAATTATTAATTTAGTTATTGATTAATTGATTGACTTAAGCTATCACAAAAAATTATTAGTGAGCCACCTAATTTTAATTAAAACTTTTCAATTTCTCCTTGATTTTTTGTAATTGATTATTGATTTTTGACGAATTAAAATAGTTGGTTTAATTTCATTGAGTGAGTATGATTTGTTTAATATGCAAAAGAAATAAAAGATAATTTGATAGAAGACAAAAGTATACTTTAAAGTAATTCTAGAAGAAATAAATTTTTAGAACGAAATAATTTCAATTTAGTTTTGCTTGCCATTGCGAGTTTCTAAATCATTTAAATGAATAGAACCTTATAAATTTTTAAATAAATTAATGACTAATAAAAGGATTAGTAGATTTAAAAAAAATTAATTAATTTGCCAACACAATCTAATTTCATTAAAATGTGTTTATATATATATAGAATTTTTATCTTCTTTGATTCACCCAAATATTTATTTCAAAGAAAATTTTTTATTCTTAACTGAGCCTCCCTCATACTATCTTCTTTTCTCTCTGTATATTTCAAAAAACTTAACAATATATAAAATAATTTACATAGATTTAACTAAAAAAAACAATTTAAATAATCAATCAATCAATTAACCGATCAATCATAAAGTCAGTGAGTCTGTTAGATAAGCTAGCTAAGTGTTTAAAGTAAAATAAAATTAATATTATAAATTAGATAAAAAATATTGCCCTTGACATGACTAAAGGTGAAATTTAGTGCTTTATTATGAATATATTTTTATTGACGCATCTCTTAATTTATTTATTCAAGTTTAGACAAATATTTGCAAAAAAAGAAGAAAATACTAATTTTCTTTGTAAGAGAATGTTATTATGTAAGTATTTGTTTAGTTTTAAAGAAAATAAATTTAGAAATGAAAAAGCTTTATTTATTAAGAAATAATGAGTTGAACAAATTGATTTACAGTTTACTGTAGATTTAAATCTAAATAATAAATAGCATTTTTTATAAATTTGATTTCTTCTGTCAAGTGCTGAGCTAGTGTCTATTTTCTATTCTTTAAATTCTAATAAAATTCAAAACTTATTGAAAAATAGCATTTTTTTCTTTCAGAGCTAATCTAAATATCATGCTTTTCTTCAGCAAAAAAATTTTTTATGATTGAATTTAAAAAGGGGTAATTAGATAATAGAAATTGGAAAAAATTGGATTTGAATTGGAAAATAAAACATTTTTATGCAAATAAATTTTTAACAAATGCGTATTATTTGTAATTTAAGAAAGTAGGGATTTGCTAATAATTAGAAAAACAAAAAAGAAAGAATGATAATGAATCAATCAATGTATGATTAAATGAATAATACGATATATTTATTTAAATTTTAATTTCAATTTTTTTGTTTGAGAAAGGTATAATCGGGTTTCAAAAGATTTGTTTGTCTGAAGTATATTTTAAATTAAAGGATTTTTAGTGTGTGTTATAATATTAATCAGCCGGACGTACGTCGCAGATTGTGAATAAAAACAAGGGGTAGGTAGGTAAGTAAAAAAATTAAAAATAAATATGAGAAATAATGTTAAAAGTGAGTATTAAAAGATTTTTGAGAGAGAAGAACACTTTTTAAGCAAATGCGACATTAGAAAAATCCTATCTGAATTATTTAAATACTTATTAATGTAAAAAAGAGATCTTCATAGATTAATTTTATCTGGATAAATTTTATACTATTAATCTGTTTAACAGTAAAATGTTTGAATTTTTAAATATGTTTTTTTAAATTAAATGTTATGTTGTTGATTTAGGCTCTTCGGAGTTGTTTTTGATGACATTTATTATATTTTTTGCTAAGAAATTTGCTGTATTTTTTCACCTAAAATGATATCAGAATTGGCGGATTTAGTGTAATCGGAAATCTGTAAGATAATCTGAATGGAAATTAGAAAAATATTTAAAAAATAGGATGAGTTCTCACTTCAGAAGGAAAGAAAGAAAAAAATGATTTTATATGAAAATATCTATGACAGATTATTTCTTTGGCTGATTGGTGGAATAATGGGTATTCTAAGGACATTCTAAATTAAAAAATATTATGAGTTGAAATATATGAAGTTACTCATAATAAAAAGGAGAAGTGTGATTTATTTAGGAATACATTAATACGAGATTAGTTAATGATGAGGCAGAGATACTTGCTTAGTGAAATAATTATATGAATCAAAAAAAAAGATGAAAAATGTTATGCTGAGAAATATGAGAGAGAATGCTGAATAATCAGCTTTATTTTTACAGTCTAGTTGGGTCGGCGAGATTTATTTTAAGTCATTGATAATTTGAAAAAATAGTAATTGGTTATGAGTTTGCAGTCAAATTAAAAAAAACAGGCTGTAAAATGAGTATGAGATTTTGTTTGACAAAGGATTAATGAATAAATAAATAAATTAGGTAGGTAGGTAAGTTATAGTGAAGTATATGAGAATGTGGTGAAGTATATAAGAAGTTGAGTGTAAATTTCTTGTGTAAAATTAATTGAAGGGGAAGTATCATTTAAACTCAAACACTGATTTCACAAATATATTTATTATATATTTCAATTATACTTGATTTTAATCTTTAGACATTGCTTTCTTCATTTTCATTAAAGTTAGTAATCAAAATTCAAATCAAAGTAAAAGCCAAAAAAAAAACAATCAATCAATCTCTTTATATAATAGGTGATTTGTTAGTTAGTTAGTTGCTAGATAAATCCCACTTTGATTACTTTTTGATTCATACAAAGGTGCATAAAAGTTTCTTATCTAAAAAATACAAATTGACTTTGGCTTATTTATTCAATCATTATAAATAAATATTTCTAAATTAAAGTATTATTAGACTAGAATACTTTAATCCTCATTTCTATGTTTGCAACTAAATCTAATTTCATATCAGCTAGCTCAAATTGACCATTTTCTCACATATATTTTTCTATTGTTGGTCTAGTAAGAAATTCGTTCTCATTAAAAATAGAGAGGAAGATAGAGAGACGATTTATTACATTTGATAAAATTAAATTTTATTTTAGAATTCAGTTACTTGATTTAATAAGGCTAATCAGCATAAAAAATAAACTATTTCGTCAAAGTCTTTGTATCTTTCTCTTTTTTTGTTATTTGAATTGCTCAATTAATTAATCAATCAATGAAAGAGAGAGAGAGAGTAAAAAATTTCTTATTAATTTGTTATTTTTTGAAATGGAAGACGTATTGCAGAGGATTTAGACTAACACTTAAAAATATATTTTTTTTTACTTCGTTCTTGGATTATATTAAAGGAAAACTATTCGATTTTAGCGTGATATTATTTGCGATTATTAGTTAGATAATTAATCATAAAGAGATTACATTTATTAGAAAGAATGTATGAATCTCTTAAATTCAAATTCAAATTGGTTTTATCATACTACAGTAAGAAAATAATTACTTATGATTATAATATATATACTTGAATAATTCATCAAACCTAATAAGCATTTAATTTTTCTAATTATTTGATTACTTCTATTAGGGATTTTCCGAATAATAAAAATAATCCATGAGAATAATATTTATTTTCTACTCCGCAGAGACATCAATGAAGTATTATGCTAGTTTCTATCAAACACATACATTGCTAAATGGATTTTTAATTCTTTTAAGAATGTAACTAACAAATTTCATAGAAAAACTTAGGCAAAAAAACAAACAAACAAACAACAAATAAATGACGTCAAAAAAGAAATACTAACGCAAAAAAACAACAGGTGAAGATAAAATGTAAGAAAGTAAAATGTAAATATTGTTTTGATAAGTTAAATAATCAAAAAATGTAAAAGGTCATGTAAAAGTGTAAATTTGCATCAAAGGTAAAAATAAATTAAGTATAAGAAACCAAGCATTTCTTGCTTACATCAAAAACTGAGTAAAATCATACGCAAAATGCTCAAAAATAAATTCCGACTTTAGTATGTTGAAAAGAGTAACTTGATTTTGATTATTGGAATTTTTTAATAAATCAATCAATCAAATTTGCTATAAAAATTATAAACGTAATAATGATTGGATGTATGTATGTCAATTCGAAAATACTATCATAGCTAAATTATTCTTTTTAATTGATTGAAATACTTTCGCATAGATTTAATTATAAAAGAATTCAATCAATTCTCTTTCAAAGATACTTTAGAATATATGACAAACAAAATCAAGTATTTGCGAATTCCAGCTTACATTTTTTATCATTCAAAAGAAATCAAATTCATTTTGAAATCCAATCCAGAAACTTAAAAAAAAAATAAACTTTAGTGTATAAATTAAGTCAGCTAAAATTTAAAATTTTAACTTTAGTTTTGCTCAATAAGTAAACATATTCATTAGATATCCTTTCATTACAAACTAGGAAATCTCATAAACCATCGAAAACAATAATTTATTTCATATAAACAATACATATACTAAATTACTAAATTTTATCAAATAAATTCGAGGCATTGTTTGTTAAATAGAGATTTTTTATATTATGTATGAGTCAATACGAACATATATATAAACAGATAGAATAATTGAATGATTCATTTATACATAGATAGATAGATAGATTAATTGATGGATTTATAGATAGTTAGATAGTAAGAAAGAAAGATATTAAGAGTAGAAAAGAAGAGTCAAGATTGAAGAGAGAAATAATTTATATTTTAATGTTTTATTTATTTATTCATTTAATGGTTTTATTCTTAGTATTTTTTCGGGTTTGAGATTTAATGCTTTTCCATTTAATTATTTAGTTTGGCTTCATCAATTTGCTTGCTTGCTTGCATGCTGGCCTTTTTGAAATCAATTCAGCTGTTTGTAATACTTATTTGTTTATTTGGTTGTTGTTATTATTATTTTGATTTCATTTAGGACATTAATTATGTGTGTAGACTTTTTGAAAATTCAAAATCTGTGAACAACTTAGCCTTTATTGAGTTTTGTAATTCCAGAAAGGGCTCTGCGGAAATAGATACGACGGGCATCATCTCCATTAATTAAGCTGTTTTCAATACTTTGGTAGGAACATCTCATTAGAATTTCATGAGCAAGGATTTTGAAGAAATTGCATTTTTTGACTTCCAAATTTTCGTTTTCGTCAGAGATGCTGCCAACTGATTAAAGGTCGACTCCATAGACTTATTAGTGGATTTCTATATCTTTTTGGGATTTTTTAATGTGAGAAATTGTATTCTTTTCCAATACAAGGAATAAGCCATTGTAGTGAGAGTGGGTATAGAAGTCAGTCTTGAATTATCCATTACAGGTTTAACGAGCATGTTACTTGATTTTACGGCAAATATTTTCAAGCTCTTAAGCTATGTAAAAGTGAATGTTCAAGTTTTGAGAGAGAATGTCAAAGGAAAAGAGTTAGACAATGTTGTACATTAATAATCTTGTTAAGTTGTGGAATCTGGTCATGTAGAGGGCATTGGGATTTCTTTTGTCCTTGCTTTATTTTGCCTTCATTGAATTGACAAATTTATTTTCAAAATTAGTTGTTTCCTCTGGTTTGGCTGGAAGACTTGATAGAACACACTCTACCATTTGATTTACTGATAATTTTTTTAAAAGATTATCAAATGATTTTTAAGCTTCTTAAATATTATCAAAAGAAGACATTCTTGCAAATTCAAGGTATTATGGGTCTTCCTTTACGATGTTGTTACATTCTGAGTTTGAAACCATTGAGTTTTTTTCACAGAATACTGAGGCTGATGAGGATAAAATGGAGTTAGAGAATCTCTTTTTAGATTCTTATTGTTATTGTTATGATTAAGCAATGTTTGTAACTTTAACATCGCTTTTTACTTAATTAGACTACTCATCTTCCTACTTAACTTAAGTAAATCTTTTCTTGCATATTACGTCATCTATTTGATTACTTATTTTATCACATTGAGAATGAGATTGAGTGTCGATCTCCAAATTGTTTTGTTAAGATCTAATACCAGCAAAGCATTTTTATTTCTTTTCAGACCCACCATGTTTGCTGTTATTTTCATTGATGTTTTTACTCTTTTCTTCTTAATTATTTTATTCGCTTTCAGCTTTATTGCTATTGTTGTTCTCTATTCCCTCGAAACTGGATTAGATGTCCTCTGACTTTGAGTTTGTAGTAGAAAAGGATGCCTACCTCTTTGAAAGGGTGGTGCTTGGCATATTTTGGCGAAGATCTTAATGGAATTATTGGTTTTTGTTGTTCTAGGTGCTTTCCATTTTAACTGTGTTAAAGGAGGATTGAGAAGTATTAAGTTTGTTAGATTGAGTTATGAAATCATTGTTAATGTTACTATTTTAAGAAACATTTGCTAACATTGATGTTAATAATTCAGATTAAGAGTTGAGGGATTGTAATTATTGAACAAGAGGAGCTTGAGCTTGACTAGGAATAGAAAGTGGAGAAGAACAATTTTAAAGAATTTATTATGATTTTTCTAAGCTTTAAGCTTATAAGCTATTTTACTAGCATTGCGATAAGGTTTCTAATTTAATTTTATTCATATCAGAGTACATTCCATCCTTGAAGTCATAGCAGATAGTGTTTGAAACAATGTTGTTGGAGAAAGGAGTATTCTAGCAAGTATTCTTAATGTCAGTTGTAGTAGCAGAAGGAGTGTTAACAAATGTCATTTAATTAATAGAATTAGCTGAAGAATGAAAAGGATTTATCATTTGCTAAGGATAAATCTAATTAAACTATTATTATTGTTGTAGTTATTATTATTATGTTTAGGCTGCTTACTATAGCTGTTATTACATTTACATTTATTTTAATTACTATTGTTGTTATTGTATTATTTACTTATATTTCATGTTCATCATTTTTAATTAAAACATGCTTTGTTGAGTTTCATTCCCAGCTAAATTCATATTTTATCCAAGGTAGTTTGTGCTTGTTTGATATTAGTTTAAATTATTTTATTATCCATTGATGGTTCCCATGGTAGGGTAGCCACTCATGTAATTAGCTGCATTGAAGCACATTAAGTTTTATTAATTCTCGGCGTTGTTAAAGAGAAAATTTTAGCTGGTCTATTATTGGCTGAATGGAACTGCTGCAGTCATTGCAATCATAAAATTTTGAGTTGCGAAAGCAGTATTTGATGCAATACCAACTGCAGGGATAGCTGAGGCAGGATGTAATTAGTTACTGAAGCTATTTTACAAAGCTGGAACTGCTGTTGTAGTCTAAGCTAGAGAATTGAGGGTGAAAGAATGAGTATTGGGCAAAGATTAAATCATCTATTTAGTGTCAGTATATCAGAGTAGAAAATAGTAAAATGTCTGATCAATTAATGATGCTGATTTGTAATAGGCTTTGTAAAAGTAAGTTTGAGGATAGCAAAATATTTCTAATTTATCTTTAGTATTTATGAGTTTTGAGGTAAAAATTAGTTAGCAAATTTAACAAAGTAAAGGGTATAATTACTATGATTATGCTTTAGATCTTGGTTTTTATATTTTTTGTTTAGAGATTTGTTTTATTAATTTACTTTTTTATTAATTTATTATTATTGATCAATTGTTTATTATTTAAGATAAGCAAGCCCATGCATCCACCAATAAGTATCCTTTAATAGAAACATACAAACAAGCAATCAAAGAGCTTTTATAATTAATTACAAAATGCTATTCAAATTAATTAGTCATAATTATTATTCATAGAAGAAATCAATCAATCAATTAATTAATTAATTTGTTTGCTTGATTGCAATCCTAAAACTAGAACTTCTTTTTCTGCTTCGTAATTTTCTTAATTATTTTTTAATTAAATCGGGTAGGGTGCTTTCTAATTTATATTTAAGGGCTAAGTCAAAAATTCAAAGCGAGTTGATAAATTAATCAGTAGAGTGATATTTTTTAAAATAAGTTTAGAATTACTCCTCATTTATTCAAATCCAAATTTTAACTAAAAGCAAGCAAGCAAGCAATTATCAAATAAATCAGCATACAATCAATCAATCACATGTGAATAAACATATTATACGATTTTAAAGAATTGGTTATTTCATTTTTTGATTCGCTTTACAACAAACAAAACGAGAGAAAATTAATATATTATTTCGAATTTGATTTTAAATTCCACTCAAAGTCTATGATCACATTCCTTGACAATCTTTTACTCATTATTTTAGTTGTGTTTGGCTCTATTCTTATTAAAATTAAAGATAAACTCCATCCAAATTACAGTCCTTATAAACCCACCCTACTTTTATATCTTTTAACTAAAAAAGGCATTACTTTTTCCAATATTTCTAAACAAATTTAGCTCTTTTAAAAATATTTCACATTTACTTCTACAAATATCTTTCAAAAATAACTAACTAAATAAGATTTCTTTCTAAGATTTTTAGCATTTTATATTGAATATTTTAGCTCTAACAAAAATAAATCACAATTCAAATAAAAAACCCTCAAGAATGTTATTTAGTTCATGAGTATTCTGTTTTAGCCAAAAAGCCAGTTCGCAAGTTAGTAAGTTAGTTAGCAATTAAGGAAATAAATAAATTCATTTTAAAAGGAGAAAAATGAATTAAATGGTTTAATTTTAAATTGATTATAAATCTAACTCTACAAATTGAAAGGATATTATTTATACTGATCTAGAGAATTTAAGGAAGTAAAAAGTTTGATTTATATGAATTAAGTAGAAAATCTTTTTGTTCTATCAATAACTAACTCTAAATAAAAAATGTGATCTTATGCAACTTAGATCTAAAATATCTTAAAAAAAAGAAACTAAATTTATGTTGAAAATAGTTTACATTTTTTTAATTGGTTTACAATTTAGTATTTTTCCTTTTCATTAAAACAAACCAAAAATAATTTCATTTAATATTTCTTTTTTGGTTTCAATTTTTCAAGCAATTAAAACAAAAAAAAGCGATGGAGATACCAAAAAAATGATCATGAAATTCCTCATAACTTTTTGTCATGCTTAAAATTAAACCAAAAAATAATAATCTAATTAACACATGAAAATGATTTTTCTTCAGTATTTATAATACCCTTTAGTCTGTCTACCCTTCTCCAAATAGAAAAAGAAAATTTGGAAAATGTAGTGAATGAATATAAAATAAAGTATTAATAATTAATGAATAGATGTCAAAGAGTGTCAGTTGGTATTTATGGCAGAAGCTAATAATTAAAAATAAAGTGGAGATTGATGGATTGACAATAGTAAAATATAATTGCAAAAGGAACTTTTCTTTTCGTAAAAATTTTTTAACTAAATATACAATCTAGCAAGCATTTTTAAAATAGATACAAAAAAGATGACAAGTATAAATAAATTGCTAATATTATATGTTAGAGTTATATCTATTTATAATTTAATACCAAATTTATTATTAAAATAATATTTATAAATATTTTAAATTCAAGATTTAATTTTAAGAATTATTGAAAACTTAACAAATGAAATGGTTTATATTTTTTTATGTGTATGCATTACACTTCCAATAAATGTTTGAAAAAAAACACTAATTCTACTTTATTTACGAGTTAAATTTCGTCTCATAATTAAAAGACCTTTTAGTAATTTAATATATATAATCTATCCAATTCATCCTATTTTCTCTTCAATATTTACTTCTAATAATTTTTTTAAATTTTCAAATTCAAGAAAAGAATTGTTAAATAATCTTTCTTACAAAATAATATGTTTAGTTAATTCAAAAAGATTTTAATGGTGTTAATTAATATTCTTGAAAAATTATTTCAATTTGATTTATAAGTTGGATTACACTAGTGATATCAATTTTATTCATCTTAAAAGACCTTTCAGTAAAGTAATTTAATATATGTTTTTTATAAGATTTTCTCTAAATATTTTACATAAATTTGGAATTACAAAACAAATTTAAATCCATTTTTAAGAAAATTATGGATTTTAATGGTGTTAGATAGTATGAGCTTGCAATAAGATACAAAATAAGTTGATAACATAATTACTTACTAAATTAAATAGAGAGAAGCTAGTATTATTGCTAATATTGGAAGGAAACTTTGAATGATTTAATATATATTATCTATTTAATTTATCCAATTTAGAATGAAAAAATTTGTATTTAAGAAAAGTTTAAAATCAGTAAAATAAAAGGCTGATATCTACAACATATTATCACATAATGATATTTAATTAACGACTAAGGTCAATAAAGAAGTTATATTTCCTTTGAATCAGGAAGTAGAAAGTTAGATAGATAAACTCATTGATACTTTGCGTTTAAATAAGGGAGTATATGAAAAAAAGGGATTAGCTATTGCTGCTAATTAAGTAGGATTAGATTTGAGATTATTTTTGTTAGCTGATTACAACGCTAATCCTTTTGATATCTAAAAAAGAATTATAACAATATGCAATCCTATAATATTAGATTAAAGCTCCGAAAAATCTGAGGAGGAAGAAGGGTGCTTGAGCATTCCTGAACAACTTGCTTTTGTTACTAGGCCAATTTCTATTTTGGTAGAATATTAAAATATTGTGGGTAAAAAAATTAAATAAGAACTTCATGGCCTCTAAGCTAGAGTATATTAGCATGAATTAGATCATTTAAATGGTATTCATATGCTCTAAAGAGCAAACAGAGTTGAAGTTAACCCTCTCTACACTGAATATTTATAAAAATAATAAGAACAACAATAAGCTGAAAAAGATCTATGATGAGTTTAATAATTCTAATTGAGTTAATCAAATTAATTCACAAATCTGTGCTAAATTAATAATAGATTGCCAAGTGATTTCTTTAATTTAAAAACATAGAAAATTCTATCCATAAATATCTTCTTGCTTGTATAAATTTGGAAAGATTCCCAATAATCGCATTCCTAGATCACTCACTCACTCACTCTACCAAAGATTATTTAGAAAAAATCTAAATAGAAGGTGAAAATTATTATATTATATATTATCATTATGACATTGTTAATTAAAATGATCTTGAAAAGGAAATTAATTCAAATTATTTATGAATTTTATTTATCATTTTTATTTTTACATTTTTACATCTGAGAATACTTTTTAAAAAAGCAAAATTAATTAATATTAAAACTAGTTTTACCAAATTAAAAAAATTAAACTTGTTCAATCATTTTCAAACTTTTTATTATTATTTAATCTAACCATTTTTTAAATAATCATTCAATTAATTAAAATATTATCTTATTTTATAAAATTAAATTAAAATCCTTTGCATATTTTTATTTGTTTCTGATGAAGGAAATTGAGAGTTTTTGTGATTTTTGGGTTTTTTGAAATCAAGAAATATTAAGAAATTATAAAACCATTAGGATTCACTAAAAATTATTCTTCTCAGATGATATTATTGATTTCAAATATGATTTTT
>JH720380.1:0-190541 GCA_000231825.2 Tetrahymena elliotti 4EA
AACCCCAACCCCAACCCCAACCCCAACCCCAATTTTAATTGGAAAATTTATTTATTTATTTCAAATTTGGATTTTTTAAAATTAAATTTAATTGAAATTAATTATCTAAAGTTTCTTTTATTTTGTCTTAAAGTTATTTAAGCTGAGTTAGTTTTTGCTTTTAAATGAATTTTATGAATTAACATAAAAAATACTAATAATAATATGCATAGAATAATTCTTAATCACATATCAAAAAATAATATATTTAGTTAGTTTTTTAGACAGCATAGTATGTAGATTGGAAGATTTTAAAATAATTTAAATAATAATTACTAAAGGTTTAATTTGATTTTTGTTAATAGAGTTGTGTTAAAAAAATATGAAGCAAAAAAAATTTTTTTCTTGATTTTTTATCAAAATTCAAATGTTTTAACAATATAGATGTGTTTACTTAGTTTATAGTAATTAAAAAATATTTTATTATTTTAAATTTTTTGAAATGGTTTATTTTCATTAATTTAAAAGAAATCATCAGATTTTTAAATGAAACTAGTTTTCCTTGATTTTCCCTGTCAGAAAAGATATTTTTCTATCATCTTTATTTAAATTTTTAGTTTATAAAAGTAAAATTTTTTAATTTATTAAAAATTATGATTAAAAAAATTTGATTAAGAATTTTAATTATTAAAAGGTGACAAAAAATCAAAAAAAATAGCATAAGTAGAACTTTACTTTTTAAATAGGAACTGAAAACAAAGTATAATGAAAGATCATAATTTAAATAACATCTACTCTTTTATTCATATTTACTTTTTTATTTGTGAAATGGTAAATAGGCTCTTACTGATAATTCTTTATTTTAATGAGAAATAGCTAAGTTATGTATCTGCTGTAGTAACATATATCATATTAGAGAAAACATATAATATAATGAAATTAATGATCACTTTAAGCTTTAACGAACTAATGAAGTAATGTTTGATTGATGTTTTAAATTTGAGACATTTGCAGTAATACTATACGGAAAATAAATATCACTTTAATACTAATAATTAAATGGCACTCAGAACTAGTGTTTACATACTATCTATCTAATACTTTTTATTTTACAAGGGTGAATTCTTCTTAGTTTAAAATCTATTCACATAAAATTTAATTGTGGCTACTTCCTTATTAAATTATTTATTACCTGCTATGCTAAACATTATCCTTTGTTCAACAGTAAATGATTTATTATTCATCACAAACAACCTATAAATCATTTATTTGGGTATACAATCTCTAGGTCTTTTATCAATAGAAACTTTAATATATCTTAATTCTAATGTAAGTATTTTAATTTACTTAACCTTTAAAGTTTTAATAGTGTTTTCTCAAGTTTATTATGCTTCAAAAAATGGCTTGCCAATTAACTATTATGAATAACCAATATAAGTCAAAGCTTATATAATACTGTTTGCACTTATTTCAATTCCATATAACTTTATGCCTTTTACTGATTATATAGCTAAATCTCATTGCATAAGAGATAAATAATAGTTTCATAACCACTTCCTGTAGTTTGGAAGGATTACTTAATTTATTTAATTCATAATTGGATATACTGTAAATAACTTTTATGAGTAAAATATCAAGTAAGTGACATATCTAAAATTAGAAGGAATTGTAGGAATATTTTCTATATCATTCACATTATTTAATATAGTTTATTTGGTTGACATAGTATACAGAAAGATAACTAAGAGCTATATCTATTTTTACAAAAGATTGATAGGAATAGAGGAGTTAATTTAAGTAATTTAAAGATCTCCAAATATCCTCTATTTAGAAATTGAAGAAATTGAAAATGTAACTGAAATTTAAGGCTAAAAGATAATAGATAGATAAACACTTATGCAAAATTTTAATGAAAAGTTAACAAATTAATAAAAATAAATCCTCTTTAATCTATTATTTTGGGAGCATCCTTTTGAAGATTGTAAAAATTTTAAAATTTACATAGGAAACTTAATTTAAATATATCAAGCTTCTTCTGCATACTATTCGTTTTTCTTCTTTGACATGCTAATAGATACAATTAGTAATAGAGAATTTCTAACTCATAGATACTTAATCAATAAACATTTTACAAACAAATAAGAATAAATGAAATACTTCCATGCTATTTTAAATAGAATGTTCAAATTCGGATATTCTAAATCAGTAATTAATCTTTATAAAACTTGTGCTTAGAATTATAACTTAATACAAATTTGCCTTCAATTCTAATCTTAATTATAAAATTCTATTGCATTCTATTAGCTTATTCCTTCTTAAATACCTATGAATCCTTAATAATTATACTATGATCTGTATGAAAATTATTGACTTTATATTTTAACTAATTTGAATTAAAATTAAGCTTAAAATTAAAACAAATTCAGGAAACATAAATCATAAATCATTCATTTATTTAGTATTTTTACATATCTTTCTTTTTATAATTTGTAAAAAAATTAAAAATAATTACAATAAAAAATAGATTTATTGATATAACTGAGTGAGGCACCAAAAAATTGGTTTAAACAAAACATAAAAATATAATTCTTCTAATCATGTATTTGAAATTTTAATAGAATAATATCAAATCAAACTTTTTAGAATTAACTGTAAATGTAGGAATTCAAATATTTTTTTTGTAAAGTTTTCTAATTTTTCTTTTTTAATTATTTTTAGAGCAATGTATCTTTAAATGAAACTACAATTAAATCAAAGCAAGTAAATATAAAATATGATCCTATTGATAGATTGGATGACTCTACATCCTCACCACTTACTATTGAAAGAATGACATAAAACTACAGCCCTAATAAAAACAAAAGAGTAACTGATAAGGCATACTTACCCAAGTATTTGTTGACGAGCTCTAAGATCATTAAGCTAATACTAATTATTATTGCATTTGCTATAGACAAGGCAACCAGTTAAATAATACTTTAAGAAGAATTGGATATTACTGATATTGCAAATGAATGGATGATTCTTACATAAAAGCAAGAAAATCTTAATTTTCTTGGCATTTTTTCATCATAAATTAAGAAAATACTCAAGAAATTATGGAAGAAAAATAATTATTTGTAATGACTTAATTCTTTAAATTTTTTTGTTTTAGAACAATACTAATCATGAGATAAATCAATTACATGTTCATTATCCTTGATTTTCTATTCCTATTTGTCTTCTTTTTCAAGGTTATTTATTTAATCATTATTATTATTTTGTGAGTTTGAATCAATTCTATTTTCAAGGAAAAGATTTTCTGCTTTATTTTCAGTTTTCATAATTTCATCTTGGCTTACTTTGTTTTGATTTTAATTTTACATAAAATTTTTTCCACTTTATTTTGTTTGTATGATATTAAAATCATCTAAAGAAGACAATTTATTATTAATATCACCTGACTTGTTTAAAGATATAACATTCAAGCCTGTTAGACGTACTGACTACACTTTAGATATAATGAGAGAAGAACACTTAGAAGATTGTGTTAAGCTTATATATGATAGCTTTTCAATTCATTATTTGTCTTTACTGTAAAGAATTTTGTTATTTTTGCTTTACACTATCTTTTTAATTTGATAAACTATCAAATTCCTCTTTTGATTCTAATATAAAATTATGTTGCCTCAAAGCTATTTGTTATGTGTTTAAGTTTTAAAAAGAGGATTAACCCTAATTTCTTCCACTTAATTAGTTATTATTAATTTTATTATTGTATTATTTTTATTGAGGAGAGTCATCAAAAATATTTTGCTTTACATTTTTATTTACTATATTTGGACTTTCTTCTTTCATTTTTTCACTTTATATTGGCAATATTTTGTTATCACTTAATTTAAGAGTCACTCTACCATTTAATTATGAATTCTCAAAAGATTTATCAAGTGCTTATCCCTTTAAGAAAAGTAAAATAAAAAAAATAGTTTTAGCTACTATTAACCAAAAAGCTACATACTTGTAAAAGTTACTAAATTAAGAAATATTTTTTAATCCTTATTCACCAAAAGCCGTTTTTAGATTTTTATTATTTATCAAAGCCTCTAAATCATTCATAATTGTTGCTGGTCCTAAACTATCACATAAACATACATTTAAGTTAGACTTGCTGTTAAATACTAATTTACATCCTTTTTAGGTCCATTTTCCACTTGATTTTGTCAAACAAGATAAATCTTTATTTGATGCTTTAGCTGCAAAATTAAAAGAATTACTAAATAGATTTAAAGGAGAATTAGATGATGGTGCAGATGATGAAACTATTTCAGGATTAATAACTGGGTATTCCACTATTGTTTTATTCCCAATATTTTACTGTAAAAAATTAGTAAAATTTTAATAACTTGGATCATTTTTTAATTGTATGTTTTATAAGCTACATTGTAAATTACTTATTTTTGCTTAGTATTTGATGGTAAGTAGTTGTTACAAAATAGATAGTTACACAAGTTCTTTTCCGTTACTTATTAGCTTTATATTTATAGTGAGGTACCTTAAAATATTTTAGCATCTTCATTTGGTAATGAGTTGTAGTTCATTTTTTAGCCTAATTTTGTAGATATGTATAATTATAAACTTTATGTGTTTTGATCCTAGTTCGGAGAATTTTTGGCTTTATTGTCTATTATTGTAAAGTAGTCTTAAATTTGTTAAGTTTTTATTTGTTTCTATGTATCAGATAGGCTTGAGTAGGGTATTTAAGACCAGTCCTATGACACAGAATTTTAGATATTAAGTTAATTAGTTAGCCTATTCTTATTAACTGAGATTTATAGTAGCAAGCAAACTAGAAATTGCTTTATTAGATAGTGTAGCAAATGTTGATAAAGATGAGAGAGAAGAAACAGCTTTATTTAGAGCATTTACAATTAAAATTTTTCTTTAATTAATTTAGATACTTGATTTGAAATCTGTTCTAAGACTAAGATCTTCTGCAATTAAAGAAAGCTAAGAGACAATTTACTAGCTAGTTTACCCATTATTGTTAAGTGCTTAATCTATTAGGCTGATATATTAATTTTAATTAAAATTTGAACTTTGAATAACCAAATTAATTATAGTGTTGTATATTGCTTTTAATGAATCACTCACCATAGCCATTAATATAATATTTCCAGCAGGTAGCATTGTTGCCAATAAAGAATCTGCCGACTAATCATTTAATTATCTTCTGCTTACTTGTAAAGGCTATTTTATTTCATTAATAATTCTTACTCTGACTTATACATAAAGAATTGATAAGATAGAGGTAAATTTGTATCAACACATCCAGATACTGAAAGAGTAAACAACATTTACAAACTGAAGGCAGGATTGAATGGGTTCGGTTAAGGAGATACATTAAATTAACAATTAGTGGGAGGGAAATTTATTTATAAACTGATTATTGAAATACTAGGCATAAAAAAGTAAGGATTAAAGACTGAAAATCTCACAGTCACAAAAGGGTTAGAGCTTGTGAATCCTGAGTATTAATCCCATAACCTAAACCTCAATTAAGTGAAATCAAACCTAATAGCACCTACCACACCATTTTCATAAACAATGGTGCTAGAAAAGGATAAGATATCAGGATTGACATTTAAATTATAGTTTAGAACAACAAAAATTTCCTCATTCAGATTCACTGTATTTGCAAAAGGATCAATCAATTTCAAAGAAATATCAAGTGGAGGTAAATCAAATTCAATGAATAAGACAATTATAGAATTAGTAGAAGACTTACTATCCTTTTTATCTGATAAATAAACCTTTATAACAGTATAGGGGGGGTTAAATGTATCTGGAGGTATTTAAGGGTTATTTTAGTTTATAACAAAAGGATTGTTTTTCTAATCCACATAAGTTATGTTAGGGTTTAAAGGTTCAGAACAGCTCCAATATTATGTAATACCCTAATCAACATTTTAATCTTCAATATCATAATCTCTCACAGAGCTTGTGGATTATAACAACCCTTTGTAATCTACTTTTTTATTTCCTCCAACAATCTTAACTATGAGATCAGTTGGCTGTGTAAAAAATTTTATTTACTGAGTAACTGTTACAGAAGAGTCTGTTGATAGTGTTAAGACAGCCTAATTATTTTTATAAAAATTTTTTAAAGATTTTTTTTTCAATTCAAAAAATATACAAGTATTTAATTTTTTTGATTAGAAGCAAATGTATAGGATTTAATTTACCTGATATTTGACCAGACTGCTAAATATTAATGATTGAAATTTGTGGGCTTGTAATCTTAATTTATATTGGATCATTTATTATTAAAAACTCTCCTTTCTAACTACAGTATTATATACTGTAGCCCAATTGTAAAATAAATTCTTAAAACCTTTAAATTTAAAAAATTGATTAAAATTAATTTACAAATAAAATTTTTTGAATAAAAAAGTAAAAATTTAAATATTTTTGTGCTTGAATTGTTAAAAAACTAAAAGTGAGTTACCTATAAAATGGAGTATTTATATTTGAGGTAAAATCAGAAATAATAGATTTGTAAGATTAGACTTAAAATATAAACTGCTGAGACCCAGAGTAGGAGTTTTTGAAAATATATTGGACACTAATGATTTTTTAAGTATCTAAAGTATTATGCCCTTAGGAATCAGAATACTACTTTAAACTGATTAAGATGATTTTGCGAGAATGGTTTAGATATTCAGATCATCAGAGTTAAATGTTGGATTCAAGAGAGACCATGTTATGCTTTTTAGACCTCTACCTGAGTCATTTAGCATTTTAGATTAAGTTATTTGATAGTCATTGCAGGAATTTTCTTTTTCTTTGTAACTAAATGCTATTCCTGAATTTTAAGGTTATTACTGAAAAACAATATTGTTCAAAAATCTATCAATAGGTATATTGCTGCTAGTTTTATATGATAGAACATTTGGTAAAAAATTTAAAATTTGGCATAAGGCATCTTAACCTATTTTTTGCATCTCTATTTTGTTAAAAATAATTTAGCATATTTCATTTGAGTTTGTTTATGAAGGGAATTGAGATAAATCTACTAATTCTTTTCCAAAATCTATTGTCATATAAGGACCAGAATTTGATAATTATATATCGAGAACTGGTTAATTATTCATACCAAACAACAAGATAAACATTTTCCTACAGTTGACGAGTAGTAATATCCATAATAGTTGCACTTAGAATTATAAATACTGCTACCTCCACAATTTCCTTAAGCATCAGCAACAGGACAATATAAACAAATATTAGAGCTAAAATTTATATATCCATTTTAAAGGTAAAATTGATGATTTGTTAAGGTTCCTCCACACAAAAAGTTAGACACATTAGATGTACATGAATTGCAAATACTATTATCACTCTTAAATTTATAAACTGGAAAATCAAAAGTCATCAAGCTAGGTTAGCAAGAAGTACACTAATTACTAGAAGGTCCTGAACAAGTTGATAAAATCAGTTTGTTAACTATTGTTGTAAATAAGTCCTTGAAATGAAATAAATAATTTGTTGAAAGGTTACTTTTGCCTCCTAGTATGATATAAGGACCAAAGCTTTAGTTTTATAACCAACATTAAGAAAGCTAATCAGAAAGAAGCTATTAGTCCATATCCATAAGGGAAAATCCATCATTATAGTTAAAAAGATTAGGAGATAGCAATGGATTGAGGATTAAGTAAAATGGATTAAAGCTTTAAACACATATTAAATTTATTTAATCAGCAATATATCCATTAGGGCAATTTGACACACACTAAAAGGTTAACTGGTTGTAGTAGGTATTTAAATTACATTTTTTACAAGTGTGATCTAAGGTGTTTAAAATATATCCTACATTGCATTATTAGCAAAAACCATGTTAATCACATAAAGAACAATAATCTTAACAAACGCTACATAATTTTGTGTTTTAATTATAGTAAACTGAATTAGCTACTCCATACTAAGTTTTCTTGTAAATTACTATATTTGCGCTTTCAGAAGGGTCAATGCAGATACCATCGAAATAAATTTTGGATGAAGTTACACGATTAACCTATAAATCAGCAGTAAATGCTGAATATTAAGTTTTTGTGTAATACTCATTATATTTTCATTAATAAGAAGCTTGAGAGCATCTGTTGTAAATCCTGTAATCATCTTAAGAGAAGCATATTAACCACTAAATTTTTGGTATTGATACTCTAAGGGAGCACAAAAAATGCACAATTAAATTTCTGTAATATCAGACCTTAAAGGATTAGGCATAGGGTATTAAGGTATAATTAAAGCTTCTTGTGGATAAGGTTAAAAAAATGGATAGTAACTTTTTATTGCATGCTTGTATCCTAAACCAAGTTATACCCATTATCCTACAGTCATAAAAGCTCCTTCTTAAAAATCATTCAAATACTAATCCATATCATTTTATGCTATAAAATAAGGTACATTTCCTCTTATGTAGACATGCAAAAAATTAAATTACTCAGACCTATATCTCATAATTGAGTAAAATCTAGTTGAATTAAATGCATCTAACTTAAAGTATCCAATAATAGCAGCATCATAAAACTAAGAAGATGGAATAGCCAGAGAGTTAAGGTATTAGTCCTATTCCTCTAAAGATACTCTACATTCCCTTTCCTTCATAAGAATTAAAAGCAGCTGATTGCGCTTAATAGAGAAAAGATATTAAAAGTATAAGCTATAGAATCATCTAGCTTGTTTACCTAATTTTTATTTCAAAGCATAAAATTAATTATTAATTAACTTTCTGACACTTTAAAAGATTTTTAAATAGTATAAAATCAAGTTATACTGGCTTATAAGCTAATATCTTTTTTTCATTCTCATCAGCCTTGAATATTTGTTTATATTCAAAACACCTCATCTTGAATTTAAAAACAAAGAAATCTTATCTAATTTTTACTTTATTCTTTTCTATCTTTATTTCAAAGCTAAAAAAAAGTTTAATCATATTTAGAATTATTCATTTTTTTAGTTTATTTGTTAAGATATTATTTATATATTATTTATTTTGAAGGGTAATACAGTTTCTAAATAAGTATTTTTATTTTTTTTCTTAACCTTGAATTTAGGAGCAAGGCAACTTTTTTTTCTACAACAAATTAAATTTTTAGATAAAATACCCTCTTTTCTTTTTTTTTTAAAGTAACATAAAAAATAAAAGCTTGCTTAATATTTTAAACAGAAATAAATTTTGCTTTAGCTTTAAAATAAATTTATAAAACATTAAAACAATATCTATTCTTTTATATTAAATAGGAACTAAATATTTTTAAAGCTGGATATATATCATTTTTCTATAAACATTTTGAGCAATCACTAATTCTTTTTAAATTTAAAATTATTGGGTAATTAAGTAAGCAATATTTTATTCAACACTTTTTTTAATTTCTAAGATTTTATGATGCATATTAAGGACAGGAAACCAATATTTATTCTCATTTTTTTACTCCTTTCATGCTTTGACATAAATTTGTTTGGAGAGTAACTTTTCATTTGCAATTAATTAGATTATTATTTAAAAATAGTTGTTTGGATGCTTATTTTCAAATCTTAACTTTCAATTTATCAAATATATAAAATATATGGAAAGAAAAGCAAACAATCTCATAGTAAATCAAAGCATAATTTTTATTCTACAAAGATTTATTTAAAAATAGGGGCCATACATAAAAATATTTTAAATTGATGAAGATAGCAAAATCAATACTTTTATTAAAAAAATACCAAAAAAGTTTGAAAATGAAAATTAAATTTTAAATATTTTGTTATTATAGAAAAATTATATAGTAAGCGGATTTTTAAAAGGATAATAAATAATTAGCAAATTAAAGTATTACCACATAAAATTTTGGCTACAACAATCTTTTTTTTTTAATAAAAACTAATTATTTAATTTCTTTAATTTTTTTGACCACTAAAAAAAACAAGTTTTTCAATTTTATTAATTCAAAGATGCACACTATTATATCTACATATTTAATATTTAAAGCAATTAAGCCTAAATATTTATTAACATGATTTTCTTAATCATTTGAAATATCTTTGGTAATTAAAAATATGGGCTACTTATTAGGTTTATTTTTAATTTATAAATTTGAAAACACTTCTTTTTTTGGCCGCATCTATATTAATAGGATTGATATTTGCTGCCTCAAAACATACTTTCTAATATTAACAATAATAAACTAAATCAGCATTAAATATTTTTTTTAAGTTTTGGTATTATTTAATACACAAGTGCTTCTAAAAAAGCTCTCTTTGTAAAAAATTACTCATACTATTTTCATTAATAATTAATTTATTTTAATAATTTAAATAGTAAATCTAATAGTTATTTTGTTATTTTGATTGTTACATATTTAGTATTAAATTATTTATTTTCTTATGCTACACATAACATCCATAGATAAATTTAAGAAATATTGCTTTGCTAGTCATGATAATCTAAGAAATTATTTATCTGCTTGAAGGATAGAACTAATAAAAAGTATAAAATTTTAATGGAGTGTTTATATCTGAATGGAAATTAAGATCAATTACCTACCTTTCAATCATTCAAGATCCTTTAAATATTATATAATTAATTTGAATTCTTTAATGAATATTTTAAATATTTTACTACTTTTTTTAGTTTATTAAATTAAATTATTTTAACTTACCTTTTAATATATTACATAAAGTTTTGATTTTTTATTTTTGAAATTGAAAAATTGAAATTGATGAGAAAATATTACTAATATCTAAATTTTTATTATAAATATGCTACAATAATTTTTATTTTAACTATTATATTGAATATAGGCTTAATGAAACAAAGAATAGAAATCTTAAATAATACTCTAATTTAATTTTTCAGGCAATATGAGCTGAATTTGCACAGCCAATACAACATCTTGAGCATTTTAGACAACATGTATAGTAATCATCTGCTCCACAACTCCTACAGCTAAAATATTTTAGCTTTCCAGGATGATAAAAGCAAGCAGTCTATAAATAAAATTTAGAGTTTACTAAAATAAGAAAATTTCTAATTAATTTGAATATAATTTACTTCATGATTTTATTCTGGGACAAACATTTCTTTACAATTTGTACAAAAAGTTGTAGTAGAAAGAACTTTTTTCATAATTTCAAATTCTTATGCATACTTAGAATAAACTTACTCTATTTATTGCATTTTATTTTCCTAAATTAGATTATCAATAGTCTTTTGATGCAATTTATTTAAGAATTTTAATATTTATTTTTTATTGTTTTCATTTGTTTTAGATTTCTCAACTTCCTAATTATTAATATAAAAACGAATGAATAAAAATAGCTTTGTTAATTCTTATATCATAAATAAATTCTACTAATTTTTAAAATAAAAATAAACAAATTGGCTACTTTAATCATGTATTCTATTGAGTTTAACTTAGGGCACTACAAAGTTGTTTAGTCTCCCTCAAAATAATATGCATTTTAAATTAAATTAATTTCTTCACTATACTTATTCAGAATATTATATAAACTTTCAGCATGGATAGCATCGCATTTTGTATTCTCATAATCTAAATTAATTTTTGTAATATTTTGACTAACTGATTAAATAGATTTATCCTATTATGCTAGCTATTGTCTCAGTATTTCTGTCTTTGCTTCAATTTACTCTATAAATATTTTTAATAAACTTTCTTCTAAGATTTCTTCAAACTTGAAATCATATTTTACTCAATTAATTATTACAATTTTGCACTATTGCTTTAACTTAGCTTTCTGTCATCCAGCTTTAGGGTCCTTAATTTTACTAACCTTATTTGTTTTTATAAGTTAATAAGCTTAAAATTTTTCATAAAATACCTGTTGGTGAGGTGACTTTGCTACCAGGATTACTTTTTTTCATGTTTTTGTAAATCTAAAATAACTTAATTTATTTTTTAAAGATGTTTTTGAATTATTGATTTTGATTTGATCTATTGGAAAAAATAAATGTAAATTTTGATTCTTTAATGACTTAAAATTTGTATTAGCAAAGACTGAAATACCTAATAAAAAAGATTAAAATAACAATTACTGAATGTTGTAAACATAATTTACTAAAAAAAGTTTTGTTTCCTTTTAGCATGGTTTCAAATAGTATTTTAGGTTATAACATCTTAAAATTTTTAAAAGGCATTTGTGTAGTAAATACTTATGAAATTATTAATTTAAATTCAAAATTTTTTGTTCAATAAAAAAAGCAAATTAAATTAGAATGATTCAATTGAAATTAATTATTAAATTAAGATTAACAAATATTACTTAATGCAAATTTTTTAATATATAAAAATAATTTAAAGTTTTTTATTTTTTAATAGCTTCCTACTATTTTTACTAAAATAAATTTTATTTAAAGGAGCATCATTAAAGCACCATATCAACCAAATAAAATAAATAAAATTAAAAATAATATAGAAAATACTATCTAAATAAAAAATATTCTTTCAATTCATAAATAATTATCATAAAAGAAGTGTCAATCAATCAATCATTAAATAAAAATGAAAAAAAAAAGGATTTCTGTTTAATTTAATAAGGGAATATTGATATTATTATTTTTTAATAGCCTTCTCATATTTTTACTTAAAATAAATTTTATTTAAAGGTTTATCCATCGTTAAAACACCATATTCAACAAAATCAAACAAATAAGATTAAAAATAATGTAGAAATATCTAAAATTTAAATTATTCTTTCAATACAAAGTATTAATCAATCGAACATTAAATAAAAATAAAAAGAAAAGAATATTGCATATTTATTTTCAAAGGAAATATTTGCATTATAAAAGAGATAAATTTGTAAAATTAAATAGTTAATTTATCTTCACTAAAAAATTTCATTTTATTCATTTTATGAATTATTAGTTGGTATTTATTTTAGTATTTTAACTTTTAAATTTTAAAAATTTTTAAATTTTGAGAATATAAAACATAATTTTTCTGGAAAACATCGATTACAATTAAAAATTGTTTGCTATCCACAATAACAGATTACACTTAATTTAAAAAAGTAAATAAAAAATTAAGTAATATTGATTAGAAATCTCATTTTTTTAAATTACTTTTATAGAGAATTGAAGTAGATAAATACTTATATCTGATAAAATTTATTAACTTATATTTCCTAAATTCTTATAGCCATTTTAATTATTTTCTTTCAAAGTTCTTTTTAAAATTATTTAAAGTAAAATTTTTATTTAAAAAAATGATTTAAAATAATTTTTAAAGATTGATTTTTTAATATATAAATTATATAATATGTATTCTGTTAAATAATTATTCTTTTTGTCAAGTTATTTGAATTACCAGAATAATTAATTATAAATCTAAAGAATAGATTTCGTTATTTTAAAAAAATTAAATTTCAATATAAAAATAGAAAATTGTATTAAATATTAACAATTTACTGAAAAAAATGTATTTCTAAACTAAAACTATTTAGCTGGTAATATTTTGTTTTTAAATGCTTAGTTGGTAAAAATTAAATTTATCTTAGTCTAGCTAATAAATTTAACTAAAATTTCTATTTTTAGCTTATTGAAAGGTTATATATTATTTAGATTTGTATTTTTTATAAATTAATACCTTCAATTATTGTTTACTATAAACTAATTTCTAGAAAAAGTATTTTGTCAGAAGTTTATCAAAATAAAATATTATGCATTTTAAATTTTTTTGGATAGATAGAACTATGTAAGGAGAAATATGAAAAGGATAAAACATTTCTTTGATTCCCTATTTCAAATTTAATAGATTTTTAAGAGTAAAATGAAAAAGATTTAAATTTTACATAGCAAAAGTTAAATCTAAAAAGTGTGTATTAAAGATTTTGCTAGATTGTTTTTCATAGATTGAAATTAAAAGATTAAGCCTGCAAAATATAATGTAGACATGAAGAGGATAAGCGAAACTTAATAACATTAATAATCTTGCTTTAATATAGAAGAAATTTAAAGTTTATAATAAATAAGAATTCTTTTTTAAATAAATCTACTATTTCAGCAAAAATGTAATTTATAAGAATTCACACTTCTGCAACACCTAATATTTATTCTGGAATAAAAAAAGATCTTATTTAAATCTATGATTGGGGTTATCTAATAGAAAAATTTTTTTTCCAGAAAATTGTTAATTTCATAATTAATTGGATAATACAAAGATAATCATTTCTCTTTACTTTCTAATAAAATTTGTTAATTTGTGTCACTTATTATTTAAACAATATTTGAAAAGGAGGTTTTTTAGAAAACTTCTAAATTTTTTGTAAATATTATTAGATTTTAAAAAATAAATAATTAATCACTAAAGAATATTGAGGTTGAGCAAATTTTGATTTAATCATCTCAAGAATAACAAATCCAATTATTAAAAAAATCAGGAGTAAGAAATTTTGAAGATTAATTAAAGCAAAAAAATATTAGCTAAATTCAAAATTTAAATGATTGACACAAAATATGATACTATAGAGAGATTTTCTAATCTACAAAATTTCAAAGTCAAATAAATTAAATACGCTGATGGAGATTTTGATGCACTCAATATACCAGCTACTCCTCACCTGATTAAGGGATAAATCATAAATACCCCTAAAAGCTAGTAAAACGTTTAATAACTTGAAATGAGTAGCTCGATAAAGAGCAATAACAATATTGTAATAAAAAACATGGAAGATAATGCAAACTCTTAAAACATGATCAACACCAAGGTACTACTAAATGAGACAATAGAAGATTTTTTAGTTAATTAAAGAAAGCTTACAAATACTGTTTCTCCTCAAAATACCTCCAATTCAAATGAGAAAGTTCAAAATGGTTAATCGATAAATCAGAAACTTTCATTCTAAAGACAAAGCATTTACTAGCCAAGGACAGAGAATGATGACATTGAAAAGTAATAAATATAAATATAAGAATAAGACTAAATGTGCAAATTGGAATTAAATACAGAAGAATAAAATTAAGGATTAGAAAATCGTCAAATGCAGCTAGCATAAACACTTAGTAGATTTGAAGGAGAGCTTTCTACTAAAAGAAGCTAATACAATTCAAGCAGTTAAGTATTTGAAGACTACTTTAAGTAAGATGCTGACAAAAAGTTAAAAGATTAAAAAGATCGCATTAAGCGTGATATTACAAAATTTAAGAGTTACTTTGTTAAATTTAGAATGAGCTTATTTTTTGAATTCTATTTCTACCATGCTCTTTTTGTTATATTGTTAGGACCTTTATCAAATCCAATCCTTTATAAATTTGGCAAAGGTCTACCAAGAAATCTAATGTTCTGGGGTAATAGCAGAGGGTTCTAATATTAAGTTTTGTGGTATATTTTAAGTGCTACAGCTATAATTTTATATTGTTATTATCGCCCCTCAACTGTATATTTTTAATCTGAAATAATTTACTTAATTATTGGCATGCTTTATAGAATCTTTACAATAGCTGTGAAGTATGCAACATTTGATCCGTCTTATGTTGAGGCAATAAGAGAACACGCGTTTGATCCTAAAGATATACAGAGCAACTTCTTTTTATTTGACTGGAGACAATAAACAAATAGAGTAATAATTTAAAACATAAATTTTGAACTATTATTTTTAACTTCATTAAAAAGAAGTTTTAAAGAAAATTTAAAGACGAATTTACTAGTCTAATTTTAAAAATGCTTACTTGCTTAAAAAAAGTAAGCAGCAAATTATTTCCTATTTAAAAGAAAATGTTTATATTAACTAAATATAATTTAAAAATAATAGATTATTTATGAAGAAATCTACTTTGCATAAAGGGCATATGATATTGACCCTAGCTGGTTTTATTTAGAATTCATAGTAAATCCTGAGCAAGATACTATTAAAAAAATAAAGGAAAATAATGAAATCTTGAGTAAGGAATGCAAATCGAAAGATAATTCATTTTAGCCTGAGCCAATTAACATCACAAATAAAAATGCAGAAACATTTTTTATTTATGGAATCATTAAAGAAATTGTTGACAACTTCTAAAATATTTACAAGTTCTCAATCGATAATGCCAAAAATATTGCATTTGTATATTCAGTATGTCGTGCTTTGGTACCTCTAATCTACAAGATAATAGATAGCGATGCAGATTATATTAAAAATACTTAATGGTATGAATGGATTATTACATTAAATATTGCCTATCTTACTCATATTTTGTATTTCTACACAGTATGGACAATCATTCAAGGAATTATTGACATGAAAAGAAAGGTATTTACATATTATCTTCATTTAAATATTTTGGAGAATTTTAATGTATTTTTGCGAATTTTTTTTTCATGTTTCTTTAATTAAATACCTTTATTTAATTTATCATTTTATACAAATTAATAGATCTATATGATGGAGTAAATGGCTTTTATGATTTCTCCTAGAAAGCTTAGAAACATTGATTCTAAAAAACTATTTCCCACAATCAACATTTTTAAGAGTTCCAACTTGAAGGCTTGGCAATTGATGAGACATGTCTGTCAAGAATATGGAAAAAGATATGATATGAGAGTATAAGCTAATGTAACTGGAATGGTTCTGGATGTTTTATTTGCTGTAACGGTTCTAATATTGAATTATACATCAGTCTTAATCTTAGAGCAGTGTTTTAATATTATCCTAATAATGGAAACAGTCTGTGTTATGATAGTTTTGGTTTATGTCCTTTCCTATGGAGCTAGTATTAACTCATAATTTGATCTTCATGACTCTATATTAACTAATAACAAAAATATAGTTATGGATATTTATAGAATGAGAAGAAGATATTTCTGTGACACATTTAAAAGTACTAACTATCTCCATCAGCAAGCAGTTTAGAAAATAAAAGATGAGGTTTATATGTTAAAATAAGATTCTCCCTGTGCCTACCTGAAAGAAATAGTACTTTCATATGATACTCATATATAAGAACTTAATTTTGATAAAACATAAAACCCATTCAGAATAGGAAGTGTAAAAATTACAAATGGCATGTTAGAAAGTGGCATTATTGGTATAGTAAGTTTAATCATTGCAATCGTAGGTAAATTTATTTCTAACAGATTAACATGAATAATAAATTAATGGCTCTCAATTTTATAATAAAAATCCTTTTTAGTTTAACAATCAACCAACCAACTTTATAAACAAATAATAACAAAAACTTGTACATAATAAACATAATAACAACTTAACTTGTAAAAATAATAACTATCACAATCATTCAACTAATTTATTTTTCCTTAATTATTATAATTATTATCAAAAATTTTAATAACTTTTATTACCAATTTACTTTTTATTTTACTTTGTAATCTTTTTGTATAAATCGTCTCAAGAATTTTCTAGTTAATTCGAATTTCTTATTATTTCATTCTGCTATTATACCTAATATTCATAAAATTTATTCTTTATCAATATGTGTGCATGCTTTATGCTTTACATTATCTTAATCATATATTTTAATACAAAAATTTAAACTTATTTTAGATATTATTCTTTGATAGTTTAATTATTATCATATTTAATCATTATTAAATTTATTTTATTTATTCATTTTAGCTTTTCAAAATTTATCTGTGACTCTTTTTATCTTCAATTTAAATTTTATAAACCAGATTTTAGATGTTTGATAAAAAATCATTGCTTAAAATATTTAGCTTCAATTTATTTATTTATTTTGTAAACTTATAATGTAAGTCATTTCAAGAATTTTCTAATGATTTCTAATTTTTTATTATTTCATTCTACTATCATATTATTTATTATCTTAAGAGGTGCTGCATTTGTGCTTTGTATAGGGGTCTTACTCATAATTTTTTTTAACTTTTTATTTTAATGTAAAAATTTAATCTTATTTTAGTTAATATTTTTGATAATATTAATAATCTCTTTTTTACTCAGCTTTTCAAGATTTTTATATGGCTCTATTATCTTAAATTAAAATTTTTTCAATCTTTAATAAAAAATCATAACTTAAAATATTTTTTTAAGATTTGTTTTTTAAAAAGTAAAATAATTCTAATAAATAAAATTAGAACATAAATATTTACTTAAATTTAAGTTATTTAGTTAATAATAAGGAGACAAAATTTTATTTTTGATCATAAAAATTGATTAGAAATATCATTTATCAAAACATAGTCTTAATTTTAAACATTATTATCATCAAAACCTATCATATTTTTTTATTAAAATTAATTAAAAAAATTTATTGAAGCTTATTAAGCCTCTTCATAATCACTAAAATTGTTTTGTTTTAAGTATATTAAGTTAGCTTCATAATTTTTTGGATTCAATCTAATTGTCTTGTAGTAATAATATTTTGATTTTTTAACATCAAGGCCAACATGATTATATATTTTGCAAAGTTTTTCATAAAAAGATTCATAATTTATTTATAATTCACTCAATTTCTTGAGGTAAATTTAACTATTTTGTTTGTCTCCCGTATATAAATAGTATTAAAAAAGGGTGCTTAGAGCTAATTTGTTATTTTTGTTGAGTTGTAAGGCTTTGAATAAATATTCTAAAAATTTGTCTTTATTGAAAAGATAATGTTTATAAAGAAGAGCATAAAGGCTACATGCCGGACTAGAATTTTTATTTATTGATAAAACTTTATCTAAATAGAATTATGCTCTTTCAAATTTATTTTGGTTTAAATAAATAATAGATATTCCTGTTAGAATTTCATAATTAAACTTTTTTATCTAAATTGCTTCCTATAAAAGCTTTTCACAAACTTCATTTTTTGAATTGCAATAAACCTAAGCAAGGAGAGTCTTTATCCATGCATTGTTTTAAAACTATTTATTTCCTTCATCTAATATTTTTGTAGCTTTTTTAAGATAATCTATCAGTTAATAATACATGCCTCTTATAAATGTCACTCTCCAATAATAAGGATCTAATTCTATACATTCTTGAAGAAGCTTTTCTATCTATAGTACATTAATAATCTTTTTAGATATCATTAAATTTACAATTTCTAATCTACAGTCTATATTTAATGGGTCTTAAATTAAAATATTTCTAAGAATTTCTAAGGCTTTGTCTTAATCATTTTGAAATTTATATTTGATTTAGCAATTAATCAGTAATAAATTTATGTCTTTAGGATTTTAAACTAATCTTTCGTTAACTTACTTTTCAATCATATCAATAGTCATATTATATGATATTTATTATTTGTTGAAAAAAAACACTATCTCACAATCATCATCCAATTTTTATTCTATTTCTGAATTTACCAAGCTATCCATTTCTTATTTTCAATATATTTTTCTCCTAATATTTTGCGTTTAAAATTATATAAATCAATAATTTTTTAGATGTAAACTATTGAGTGTTTTAAAAGCAAGTACAACAAATTCTCACTTTATTTAATAACAAAAATAATATTTCCAAATTTAAACAACAAGTAAGAATTAAATTTTAATTTTATAAATATAAAATTGCTTACTTTTATAAAAATGATTATATTATTTAAATAATGATATTTATACATCATCATTTGATTATTTCAAATGTGTTTTTAAGTTTTATATTTTTGATAACTAATTCATCTCACAAAAAGAAACAGAAAGAATAAAATTTAAAATCAAATAAGTTAAAAAGTTTAAGCTAATAAATATTAAATTTGTTTTAAATATGTAATTTATTTTAGAATATGGATTTGCTCACTCCAGTCAGGCCTAGTTTAAATTAGCTACTCCTTTTCAACACTTTTCTAATATTAAATTTTTAATTATAAATTTTATCATTTCATTTATTTATTTCTTCTTTAAGTTGTGTGATTAAAAATTAATAAAAATCTTTTAAGAAAAAATTAAATATAAATAATTTTAAGAGTAAATATTAAGTTAATTTTAAAAGCTCATGCAATTAAAAAAGTAGTAAAAAATTATAAAGTAAATTTATTTTAAATGCCAATAAATTTATTTTAAAAAACTCATTAAATAAACATAGTTTAACAAATTAACAAATTATTATTTTTAATCAGAGATATTCATCTGACTCATAACCTTTTTAATCTTCTCCAAAGAATTTATATTTATATTTAATAAATTCTTCCTTTTATTTTTGATTTTAATTTTGCTTTTATTCATTCATTTTAAATTCATCATTATCTCTTTTAATTTCTAAAATAATTTGGCTAATTATAAACCATGCAAGACCAATAAAATCATTATTTTAGTTGAAGAATATTTTGCCATTTTTACTCCTATTTGTATTTCCTCTAAAATCTTAACCATAGTATTTCTCTTATTTTAAAATTATAAATACCTATCCTAACAAAGAATTTTAGTCAAATTCATTAATGTATTTATCAACATGTTCACGTTATCTTAAGTAGCAAATGGTATACCAAATAGATGCTCTTATTCTACACTTTTTGCTAAAGTATTTTCTTCTGTTTGTTTCATCATAGAATCTTTCTTTGTCTTCATCTAAATCCTTGAAGAACATTAATTCAAACCTATTTTTTATTGCTAACAATGTTGATAAGATTCTTTATTAGACAATTTCTGCACTCATTTTTTTCTTTCTTTCTACTTTTATCAATTTAGAAAAGTTTCCTGTATAAATTTCAAACTCATTTTAAGCTCCAAAGAACTATTTAAGATTATTTATTTCAATGTTCCATTAATTGTTTGCATCAATAGCCTGTTAAATTAAATATTATATTAAGCTTGAGTTTATGAAGAGAAAACTATTACAAATTCAATTTCTGTTTCAAGATAGGTTTTGTTATCTTTCTCATTTATTATTTCATTAATAAATGCTGGTGGATTAAACAATAGATTAGTTTCTATAAAAGTCAAAGATTTATCTGCTTCAATATCATTTTTACAGTGTTTTTCATATTATTGCTTAACATCTCTGTATAATTTACCTTATCAATTTATTAATATAATAAGTAAAAATTTCATGACTAAAATATTTACCCAAAATGCTTTGAGATTCATAACAGCTTTTATCATCTTTTTCCATGAAATCAGGATATTCTTTTGTAGACAAACCCTGTGGAACTTTTGGAGAAGTACCTGTTTTTGCATAATCAACTGCTTAGGCATGTAGAGAGGCTAACTATAAACATTTTGGATCCTCTGCAAATAAGCTACTTTTATCTGCAAAAACTAAATGAGAGTTATCTATTTTACCAAGATTCTCATTATTTATAAAATCTATAAAAAAGTCAAGCATCTCACTATTATCCTCAATAGTAAGTTTAGGAGGATTTCTACTTGTAAATTATACTTCCACCTTATGTTTTTTTGCAATCTCTATTTCATACTATTCTTGAGAGATTTTCTTTACTGAATTAGCATCTTAATCATAATTAAAAGGTTCTTTTTGCTATTCTGGAATGAATCTTTAGTCCCAGCAAATAAAATAACAATCTCCATCTAAATCAGAACCTTTTATTTTATAAATAATTCATTTAGATTAAACATTCTGCAAGAATCTTTGTTATAGTAAATTACCTGCTATCTATGAAGTAATAGGCTCTTTCCCTTTTTATGGGAATATTAGGATATTTCTTAGCTTTTTGAACTATTTAAATATATAAATTAGAAAATAATTTATATCTAAATAATTTTACTGGATTAAATTTATCATCTCCTAATCTTTTCTAAATAGTTTCTAAAGTCACAGCCTTCAATTTTCTAATGTCGCCTGGATGTAAACAAGGATTTTTAACAACAATAACATCTCCTTCAACTTCAAAGAAAGTTCTCTCTTAATCCTAGCTAATATATGCAAATACTTCATCTTACTCTAGCACATTGAATTCATCTATAACACCCATTAGTCTAGCACTTTTTTCCAAAAAAATATTACTCTTCTTTCTAAGGATATAAAAACCCTAAATAATTATTAAAATATACTCTAAATTACATCAATTATAATAATATTTTCGATTTGATTGGTATTAATTCTATGAAAATTAAATAATTTTACCTCAAAAAAATACAATTTTATCAATCAAAAGATCAATAAATGATGAATTTTTATAATAAAATTTCATATTTTAATTGGTATTTATTTAATTTAAAAAACTCTTTTTATTTCCGTAAAAATATAAAAGCATTTTGAAAATATTAAATATTTACAAATTTTTTATTTTTGTAAGATATTTTTTTTGGAAATGAAATTAGAAAATTTACTCTTTTCTTTAGGGTATGAATAATTCCTTTGCAAAATAAATCATTATCCATATCTATTCTACTTGTCTACATACTTCTAAGGAGAGTTGTTATTGGCTATAATCTAGTACCATCTTTAGAATAGTCATTATTGAATAAAGTGAAAATGTTTGCATCTTTTAAAGCTGATTTCTCTAGCTAGTTGATATAAGTGTTTTAAGCATCCATGAAATTTTAATCGCTTATACCTAATGATTTTAATAAAATGATAACTTATCTATTTAGATAACCATATCTATATTTATTTCTATCAAGTATATCAATAATGAATTAGTCTTATTCATCTGTAATTTTATATTTTATCATACTTTGTCTCAATTAAATTGTATTTTTTTTATCACTTTGATAATTAACTGTTAAAACACCCTTTGCTCCTCCATATCTTACTTAAATAGCACTCATAAAGAATGCATTTAAATGATCCTAATTATATTTTAAAATTGACAGTTAGCTTTCTATAATTTTGATTATCAAATTTTACGGATATTTCTCTAATAAGATCTTATGAAATAGTTCCTATACCATCAGTAAAAACTTTTTACTTTTTCTCAAAGTACTATAAATTTCCATCTTTATCTTATTCGATTACAACAGAAGGGGTAGAAATGTCATCTATAAATTCCTTTTAACAATATATAATTAATTCTAAACATTAAAAATAATAAATTTTACAATATTTGGTGTTTATTTTAATATGTAAGGAGTGCTAGAACTGAAACATTATCCTATTCTTGCAGATTTTTTTGCTGCAGGTTTTATACCAGAAAAATCACCTATTCTGATAATGACATCTGCCTTTTTTAAATCTTCGGTTTCATGAAAGAACCATGATGATGAGTTTCTAAGCTGAGAAGCACTCCAACCAAAATTAATAAACTATTAACTTAAAATAGTAAATGATTCAAGCTATTTCCTAAAATAACGTGAGACATATTTCATATGCTTTGCATTTTCTAAAGAATCATCTTAGAAAGTAGCTCTAATAAACTAATCAGTGTGATCTTAAAAAATTCTTAAAACTCTATTTGATAGTTCCAACTCTTTTAAATTATAAATCAAACCACTAGGGGTTATGCTTACTCTTCTTGTTGCCACAATTTTAACATCTCTCTTAGCTCGTTTTTCTTGAATTCTCAAGTAATTCTAAAGAAATTATTATTAAATATATTAAAGCAATTTAACAAATTTACTTCTTATTTCTAAATATCTTAGAAAATAATTTTAAATGAGCTAAAGTCTAACCTATTAATCTATTTTTTTTAATTATAATAGTACTCAATAGCTTTTTCTAGGATATATTCTGATTTTTAATTATTCTTTTAGTCATCTATAAAGTTAAGAAATTGATTCAATATGATAACACTTAGCTAATTAAAATAAAATAGTTAACAAATAAAAACATTATTAAAAATAAATTTGAATACCTTATTGTGAGAAATAAGAGTTAAGATAGAATAGCTTAAATTAAACCCATAACTTAATAGTCTTTTCCATTATCTGTCTAAATTATTTCCTTCTGCTTTTGGAAATTGATTAGACATATTGGAAATTTAATCATTATCTTTTTGAGGACAAAACACTTCTTTTGAGAATTACTTCTAAATTAAACTTTCAAACATTGTATTTTATGTTGAGTCTACATAAATCTAAATAACTGTATTGTTCACAAATTCTATTCTTAGCAGCTCATTTTTCATATCCAGAGCAAAAAAATTGTCAACTCTTATCCATGCATTCTTTTTTTAATCCAAATTCTATTGTAAATTTGCTGAATTTTCTCTCACAAAATATTTAGGTGGTACAACTAACTGAAAGTAGTAATAATTTTTTTCACGTTATTATAAAGTTTTGATTGAATTGCAATATAAGTAAGGAAACTCAACTTTCAGTTAATAATTACTATATTCTAATACAATAGACACTGATTATGACTTATTTCTACTCTTTATATTTTATAAATATATTTTAGCACTTCATTTGTAAAATAAAAAAATAGATTACTTCAGAAGCTCCATTTTGTAAATAAATTCTCATGATGCTAATGTCTTCTTAATTTTGCTTAATAATTAATTAGAATATTATTTTTTTAAAATAACCAATTAATATTACCTTAAAACAAAAGAGACCATTAAAATATATTGCATTATTATGGTGATCAAACAGACCAATTTAAAATTTTTATATTTCAAAACTTTCATAATTAAGCTAATCCTCTGCTTATTTTTATAATTCCTCATTGCAGTATTTCAATCCACCTTAGTTTCTATGTATTGTTTTTAAGAAAAAGTAGCATTAGCCTTTCTCTTTTAATTATACCTTAAAACCATCTTTATTTGATATCTCACCCCTCTCATCCGCACGATGTAAGTCTTTAAGTTCTTACTCGGTTCCACACAAAATTATATTCCAATCATTGATTTTTGCCTGCTCTTTAGAGTCATTATTACTTTAGGTATAATTTTTGGGTTGAGATTGATTTAGTACGCTTTAACAAAATCTATTTAATTTAAAAAAAAGAAAGGGTTTTAAATTATAGATAATAGTTTTCATTAAATTAAAATATACATTTCAATATTACTGAATTTCTCCATTTCTTCTTTCAGCTTAACATCATCATTTTCATGAATTAAAAAATTTCTTAAAAAGCTTTGATCCTTTGTAATTTCACTATCATTTTTCCCATCAGATTCTTAACCTATTTCAAATTCCTAATCTTAAATAATAAATAAACTAATTTAAGATATAAATCACAGTTATTCATATAAATAATACCAATTGCTCTGTTTTTTTCATCCTTTAGGTGTGATGGAATTGACAAATAATCAAACTATATTGATTTCTTTACTTCCTCAATTCTCTGTTATACATGCTCAATTGTCTCTAACTTGAATTAGGTTTAATCTGTTTCTTCCTTCTTTGTAATTATAGAAATACATTTAACTGTTTTAAACTTTTAGTAAGCTTTCAGCTAATTAAGGGACTCCTATATGCTAACAAAACATTTTGAAGTCGATATATTTTTCAAATTCTACCCTGAAATGTATGCTAGACAAAAAACTAGTTCTTGCTTTTCTTCTTCTTCTTCATAACTTTCATTTTATCCCTTAATTGCTTCAGCCTAAGTTTCATTTAAAAAATTGCTTTAAAATATTTAAGATTCCAAATTCATTTTTATTAGTTTCTAAATTAAGCTCTTTATTAATTCCTTATTTTTAATTAACTAGATTTTTTGTAATTAATTTTTCAAGATATTATTAAGACAATCAATAAAATATTTTTAAATATCAAATTCCTAATGCAACTAAGACTGATAGAAATATTAAATTATGATAAAAAAACCTTATCACATAAAAGTATATTACTTAATATTTTTATTTTAAGCTTTAAGTTGGTATTAAAAATATGTATTTCATCATACAAAATGAAGTTAGAATATGGTTTTTTTGTTGTTTTTGATATAAATTTGAAATATTTCTTTAGATAAAAAAGTATGCAATTTTTTTAAAATTAACAAAAATACAATTGTTTCGAAATAAAGCAATGATTTAAAAAATGTTAGCATTTTAAAGACATTTGTTCAGATAATTTTAAATCTAAAATCCTACAATTATTGTTCAATACGAAAACCTATTATTGTAAATTCATTAAAGGATATTTTTGTTTGAAACATTAAAATTTTAGTTTAGTCTAGAAAAATCATTAAATAATGAAAATTTTAGGGATTGATATACACATTTTATCTTTTTTATTTTTTACTTAAATTTGAGACTTCTGAAAAGGAAAAATATTTATTTTAAAGCAACTATACTAGAAGCAATAATTCTCAAAATCATTTAAAAGTTTTGGTTTTAAGTATTCAATTTTCAGATATTTGTAATTAATATTTTTAAATCCTCAATGTATAATTTTATTATTTTATTTTTTAATTATGTTTGAGACAAAAAAGATATTTAAAATATCTTTCAGTTTGAATAATATTTTCTCAAACTTGCTCAATATTTATCAATTTTATTTTCAAATCTGAATAAAATTTTTTAAAAAGAAAAACAAAAATGCTTATTAAAAATCTTATTAATTAGATGAATTTTCTTTAATCTAAATTAAAAGCAAAAAATATCAATTCAAAAAAGATGAAAAAATAATGAAGTTAAATTAGATAGAAATTTTAGCTAAGTATCATTTATAAATTGAAGAAAAATAAAAGTGTTTTATTGCGAAGTAATAGAGAAAATTTAATAGAGTGGAAAGATTTATTTATCCATTTTTTTTATGATGAAAAATATTAAATATAAAAAAATGAAAATGAATAAAATTGAATTTGGATTGATGAGGTAGTTAGTAATTTAAGAATAGATTAAAGACTAAGAATAAAATACACATTAAGATTACATTTATTGGTGAGTAGAATAATTAATTAATAAATAAATAATAATTAGTTTGAGAAGAAGTTTAATGTTTTGTTTATATTTCCTTATCTAGTTATTATTACAATGACTTTGACATATTTAAAAATATAGAAAATATTATTGATATATCTATGTAAATGTATGTTTATATTAATTGTTTATTTAGCTTTTATATTTATTTATTAGTTTTTATCATGCGGGATGCAAGATATTTTAAAATTGTTTTATGATTATTAAATTAAGAAAGAAGTAAAGTTTAATGACTATTCAAAATTTTATTTTATTTTGTTGTTATTGTTAAAGTTTTTGTTTATGTTTCAATAGTCATTCAAGTGTTTTTATCTTCAATAGTAGGGCATTCCCATGGGAGGCATACCACCAGGGGGCATACCCATAGGCATACCCTTAGGAATGAAGTCACTTTCAGCGAATAAGTTGTAGATACCCTTTTCAATACCGTTTAATAATTCCATGATTTCTCTGTCGTTGAAGGCACTTTGGTCATTAAGGTTTTACATGTAATCTTCATCTTCCAAAGAGTATTCTTCGAAGACAAGATCGTTAATCATCATGTTCAAAAGAATAGGAACTAATTGAGAAGTTTCAACAGTCTTGGGCATTTGTTTTAAGATAGGTAAGAAGTATTCTTATTTTTCGTTCAACATTTTAATTTAGAATCTGATAATTTCCTTGGTAATATCAGCGCTGACGGACTTCTTCTTGGGTAACTTTTCTTTTATTCTTTGACGAACGGTGGCTTACATCATGAAGATGTGTTGGCCCAAACCTCTTTCCATCAAGCACATTTCAGACTATTAATTAATTAAAAGATAAAATTAGGACTCAATTAAATTAATTTTGTTAAAGTAAGATAAATTAATTAAGTATTCATATCAATCCACAAAGATTTATATTTGTTTGATTAATAACTAGTGCACTCACTAAATAGCTAGCTAACTAACTAACAATCTATCTTCTTAATTATTTTTCAATACTTAGATATTTTTTTCAGTCGAAAGATGGTGATTATTTAGAATCATAAGTAATCATACAATAATAAAATGCATCATTTGATATCTAAGTATTTTTTTTTTACTTTTTATTGATTGACTGGTTAAAGTCTTTATGATAAATTTTCTTTTGCTATTTAACTAATGCTACTATGCTAAAGTTAGTTAATTAGTTAGTTAGATGGTGTTGCTACTATTCAGATTGATTATAATACTTTGATTTATCCTAGCTAAAATTAAATAGAAGTATTTACCTTTTCAAGAATTTCTTAAGTAATGCCAAGCTTAGCACAGATATCTTCTTGAGCCTTCATGAGCATATTTTCAATATCGTTCATGTTTTCTTGCATTAAGAACAAGTATTTCTTCTTGTCGGTGTGCATGATTTCTCTTCTTTCTATTAATATTTAATAAATGATATTTAGATTAATTAAGCAAGGATGGTATAATTAATTGATAGATTGGAGGAAGAATTAATTAAGAAATATATTATTTCTCCCTCTTTTGCTCAAAGTCTTTTTTTTTTATAATATACTGCCAAAATTATATCTTTATAATAAGGATATTTAATAATAATTAAGTAGTATTAGTAGTCAAGTATCTATATGTGAAGAGAGTTTTTCAGCCGAAAGATGGATAATTTATAAACATGGATAATTCAGGTAATGAGATTGTCATCAGAGACTGCATCTTCACTTGATACTTAATCTACCTACTTAAGAGAGATAGCTGCTATTAAGTTAAATAACTAGCATATCTATAACATACAATTATTCTTTTTTAGATAAGGAGATAAAAAATTATCTTCTAATTCTAAAATTAATAATTTATGGCAGTGTCTTTTAGAGAAAAAGAGAATTGTTAGAGATAAATCTTAAGCTTTCACTCTATAAAGTGAAGGTTAAGTAGAAATGGGTTACCTTTTCTATTTTCGAAAGTAAGTCTGATGAATTCTTCTTCAGCAAGATCAACAGAATGTTCAACGATTTATTGGTAAGTTTAGATAGAGATGTATTTTTGAGTGTCAGGGATGTAAGTAACTTGGATCTTAGAAACGATGTCATTGAGCTTGTCTTCAGGGAAGTCGAACTTCTTAGTAGATTCAGTAGGGAGTTAGAAAGTTTCAGCAACTTACTTGTCATTAGTAGAAGAAGAAGAGTCCTTGGTGACATTTAAGCTTCTGACGAAAGCATCAGCCCATTGAGCAGTTTCAAAGAGCTTGGCTTAAACTCTCTAGTTAGCTTCGAGGAGATTAGATTGCTTTTCCTTGATAATTTTATTGATTTCAGCAGTGTTAAGGGTAACAGTGGAACCATTAACAGTGGCATATTGAGCAAGACTCTTCAAAGAAGAAGCAGAGCTCTTCTTTTCAGCAGCCTTAGAAGAGAGGTCCTTTAAGTCGAAGTCCTTCAATTCCTTAAGGATGCAGACGAAATTCTTAGACAAGTTATCCTTTAAGGCGAAAATTTGTCTTTGGAGAGCTTCAAAAGCTTTGGTTGTTTCAGCTTAGCTGTCAGTTAATAACTTCCAGTCGATAGGTTGTTCTTCGATCTTTAAAGTGGCCAAGTGGGCTTCTAAAGCTTCAACTTCAACGCTCATTATTTTTGATTGTTTTCTTTTGAAAATCTTGTTTTTTCTTTTTATTTTTACTACAATTGTATAATTTTTCCTGTTAATCAATCTCGCCTTTAAACTGAAAATTAGTAAATAATTAAATTTTTTATTTATGGTTAATTTATTCCTTTTATCTATATTTTTCCATTCGATCCCCCTCCTCCTCTAGAAAGTTCGATTAACTCTTAAAATATCTTTAATCAACTTTTTTAATGTTGCGAATTTTTTAATAAATTTTAAAATATGCAGTACTTTAAATTAGATTTCTATCAGTTCTTTTAAACCATAGTATTGTATATTATTCATTACTTGTTTATCTCTAAAAAAATATGAGATTGTAGTGAAAGTCAGCATTTTTTAAATATATTTCCAAAAGGTAATATACACACAAAAAAGCAAATCATTCATATAGATTGGATATAATAGTTAAATGAAAGAAAAAATGGCAAAAAAATAGAGTTTACGTGATTTATTTACAATTTTGTTAAAAAATAATTAATTTTTTGAATTAATAAAGCTTTAATGACTATTTTAAGTATGGTTTATGAACTAAAGTTATATTTCCTTACAAAAAATATTCTATTTTGGAAGAGAATAAAATTAATTATCTCCAAACTAATAACTTTTGGGGCAAATCAACTATCTAGAATCTTAGTTTAAGGAAATATCTTTTCTCAAAGAAGATATCATCATCCTTTATTTAAAATTAAAAATTTTTAGAATATTTTTTTAATAATTACCACAAAAACAACTTAAGTTACCACAAAACACAGGCAAAGCAAAAGAATATTCACGAATTAAATATATAAATTATCTTAAAAATTTATTATAAAAAATATTCTTAAACATAAAAAAATTAATATTTAGATCTTTTTTTAAACATTTTGATTCCAAATTTACTTTGTAAAAAAAAGATTTATCAAAGTAGAAATAAATTTAAAGTGTTTTTTAAGTTTTTTCCAACAAAAAATTTTGGCTTTGATAGATTTTTATTTTTTGATAATTTGATAACCTTTTTGAAAAAATAAAAGTGCCTTTTTATTATTCTAAAATTAATATTCTTAAAATAAATCTATATATGGCAGAACCAAGCAAGCTTAGTATTTTTTGCTCTATTTTAAAAATGAAATCAAGAAATAGAAAATTTAATTCATTTTTTTTAAAAGAAAATGATGTGAAACCATTAAAAATATTAATTATGATTTATAATTTTAATCTTTCATAAATAAATTTAAGAAAAATCTTATTTTGATCTGGTTTTTTGTACAATATTTTGGCTTCTGGTTAATTGCCATCCTAATTGCATAGATAATTTAAATTCTGTTCTCTTTTATTTGTTTTGAGTGATTTCATATTGGTTTATTACTATTTTATGACAAATTACATAAAACCTACAAAATTTATGCGATAATATTTGTTATGAAAAATTTTCTTATTTAAAAATTAGAATTACTAAATGAGGGAAAAAAAAACTTAAGAATTTTCTTACATATATATTACAATTTAGCTAATTTAAAAAGGAAAAAATATATCTTTTTTGCAATTCGTATTACTATTTTGCTTTTAAATAATCTTAAAAACAAAAATATCTTAAATAATAAAATTAAGATGTTTTGCAGAATAAAAAAATCAACAAAATATTGGAGGTCAATCATAAACAGTTAGTACCTCTATATCTTAAGAAAATAACTACTAGGATATCTAGTTGGAAGATTAAATAGCTTATGATATGCTAATTATAATCATAAATTCTTATCTGATAATTTTATGAACAGAAATTGCTAAGATTCTGATTAAGGATTTAATTATAACCAATAAGATTAATAGTAATAACAATCAATGAAGAATTAAAACCAAGAATAAAAGAATCATTAAACAAATTCTAATTCACAAGGTTGTTAAGGACATAAGAAATAATCTATTATTGCTAATTGTTATAATAATGTTCTTTCAGCCTCTAAATAGATATTAAGTGATGATATAAACTCATTTTCTGAGATTTCTTCAAGTTGCAAAGAAAATAAAGATCCCTAATACTCTACCCTTGGAGGAATATCTTTTCAAGCTAAAGTAAAAATAATAGCTAAGGTTAATAAACCTATTCCTTTTATCAAGAATAATAAAGGTTGTTCATTAATTTAACAAACAGATTTTTACTACCTATATTTAGAATTGGATTAACTTTTGATAGAAATCATCACGTTGATATTGTAATTGAATAATACCCTTAATGAGTAGGATTTGAAAACGAATTGATAATAAAATGAATTATGCTATATATTTCATTCATACTTTTTTTATAAAATGTTTATTTAATTATCTCAAAAACATTTTATAATTAAAAAATTATTTTAAATGCAATAAAAGGTCAAAATAACTACAAACAAGCAACTAACAAACTAACTAATAAATTCATTAAAAAAACAAAAATACTTTGTTAAAAATAAAATAAAGATTCACAGTAAATACCATTTTTTTTAAAACAATAAATTGAAATACTTTTTAGAGAATTAATTCAGAAAATATGATAGCTTTGAAGTTAACATTCTAATCTTTCATTACTTAGTACCTATTATCATTAGGGCATCTAAACCAAAAGGTTTTTTGTTTACTTTTATTTATTCATTAAACTTTTCAATAATTTTTTTAGTTATTTCTTCATTGTAGTATGTTCCCAAAACTTTTTTCATTTCTTGTTCTTCGATGTAATGGAAAGGAGTGAACTAATTCCAGCTAATAATGTTAGTAAATCCAGCATCTTCCATCATTTTGATGAGTTTTTCTCTGTCATTCAAGTGGAAATAAGATCTTCCTTACTGTACAAATTAACCCATTTCTTTTAAAACTGTTGGGATTAAATTGTAATAATATAAGTCTTTATCATCACCCCATACTGAAAATCCAGCAACACCTCCTTTTTAAAGAACTTTATTAGATTCTTAGAGCATTTTAACAGGATCAGGAGTTATATGAAGGCATAAATTCCCTATTAAACAATCAAAAGTTTCTTTTTCAAAGGGTAATTATTCAGCATTAGCTTTTTAAATAGTTAGATTGTAGTTCTCATGATTGTTAACTTCGTTTTCTTAATACTAAAGGTTTAATCTTTTACTCATGATTTTAAGCATTTTATCTGATATATCAGTAGCAACATATTTTGCTGATTACTTTTTATAATTTAAAATATGGTTATAAAGAAATCCTGTTCCTGCTCCTATTTCTAAAATATTATCTCTCTTGTCAACTTTTAACATATTAGCTAGTGATAAGAATAAAACATTAGATCCAGAGTCATAAGAAGAGTACTCTTCTGAAAACTCATCCCAAAAAGTTTCAATATCTTTGATAGTTTAAACAGACATTAAAATATTGTTTTTTTTATTTAATTACAAATTTATTTTTTTAAATATAAATTATCAAATTTTATTTTTTCAGAAAAAATATAAATAAGAATAAAAAAAATAAATAAACACCAAAAAACCAGGTGAAAAAAGTAAAAGACTCAAAAATTAAACAAAATAAAAATAAACTGTAAACTGTAAAACTGTATGTAGCCGAATAGGCAGTACCCTAGGGTACTATACATATATATATATAAATATAAATAGTGCAATATTAAAAGATCTAGAAATTTTAAATAAAATTTAATCATCAGATACTAATATTTTCAGATTAATATATCATTTCTGATTAGTTAGTCAATTATTTACTTATTTTTTGTATTGGTTAACTTGTAAGTCAAAATGTAAATTACTATTCTGTTTTTAAAAGAACAATAAAAAAATAAAAATTTTTGATATTTCTTTTATGTAGATTTCTTATGAGTAATTTCTTTTATTATTCCTTAATAATAATTAATAAGGTAATCCCTATTCAATAAATTTACATTATTCTTTGAGAAAGCATCTTTTATTTTAGATGTTTTTCTGTAAATATTAACAAGTAATAAAATGAAAAATCTAAAAAAAGTGTAATTTCTTGAAATAGAATGACGAACTTTACCAATTTAGTTATCAAATTTAGAATTACTTTTAGATTTGATTTTCCTAAAATAAAAAAAACTAATTTAAAAGAAAAGTTTTAGATATCCTTCTAGAATTCTTTTGCTGCTATTTTAAGATAAAATGAGATTTCTTCAAAAAGAAAAAAAAAAGAAGTTATTATATAAATAACAAAAATAGGATAAGGTTCACATAAAAAAATTAAAAAAATTATATTAGAATAATAATTATTATTATTCAATTTTTAACACCAATAATTAATAAGCCATCTAATCCAAAGGGTTGCTTCTTTTCTTGTACCCAATCTTTAATTTTTTCAGCTAACTTTTATTTTATTTCATCTATCTTATCACCAGCTTGCTATAGAGCGGTAATATTAGCAGGGGAGTTCAAGTATTCCATCATTCTTTCTTCACTAAAATGGTATGGAGAGAACTAATTCCAGCATATAACTGAAGTGAAGCCTGCATCTTCCATCATTTTTATAAGTTTTTCTCTATCATTAAGATGGAAATTACTTCTTACTTGAGGAAATGTGCAGCCGTTTTCTGTCAAAGTTTAAGGAATGATAGTGAATAATTTAGATTTTTCTTTTTCTCCCCAAACAGTAAAGCCAGCAACACCGCCTTTTTGAAGTACTCTATATGATTCTTTGAGCATTTTAACTGGATCAGTAGTGATTTATAAACACAAATTAGCAATATAGCAATCAAAGGCATTATCTGCATAAGGTAACTCTTCACCATTTATTTTTTGGATAGTTAAATTATACTTGTCAATGATCATTCCATCCTTGTAAGGCTCTTCGATTTTCAATCTTCTGAGAATATATTGAAGCATCTTCTCAGATAAATCTGTAGCAATATACTTAGCTTCTGGCTTTTTAAAGTTCATAGTATGATTGAACAAAAATCCAGCACCAGCACCAACTTCAAGAATTGATGAACGTTCTTGGATTTTAAGCATGTTAATTAATGATAAGTAAAATAGACTACTTCCATTATCCATATTAATGTAGTCAGTTGAGAAGTCGTCCCAATAAGCTTCTAATTCAGCAATAGATTTAGTATTCATTTTAGCTTTTACTTTAGTTTTTATCGATTATTTTTTGTATTAAATAAATATTAATTTACAATTATTAAAACAACGAATCTTTTAAATTCCAAATCAAACAATTTTTGATATGTATATTTTATCTTTTATAAAGGTAAAAATATGAGAAATGTACTCTACACCTTTATTTATGAGTAAACTGAGAATTCAATGATATTCTTTTACCTAATTTGGATTAATTTAATTCAAATATAATATTTTTCATAGGTTTCTTTTTCTTATTAAAAATAAATTCATTTTAAAATTTGAATATTGATAATATTTTAAACCAATTTTATTGAAGAATTTTCTATCATACTTATTATGCTATTAATCTTATTTGTATTAAATTTTGATTACTTTCTCATAATTAAATCTTTTGAATTCGTAATATAATAAATAAATGTAGACAGTCTTTTCAACCAAAGTAATTTAACTAAAGCTAATAAAATTAAAAAATTTTATAAAAATATAGTTGATAAAACTAAATTTATATAATTTATCATAACTAGAAATATAATTTGAGTAAAATTAAGTTGTACTTTTAATTTTGTTACATTTAACTTTTCTTTTTTATTATTTTAAAGCCACAAAAATTTAAATGAATAAGATGCCAAATAAATAGGAAATAGTTTGGAAAAATAGAAAATTCTGAACACTTTGAGAATAAATTTTATGTATGAAATTTATTTTAATTTTGAATAAAAGATTTATATAAAATCTTCTTATTCAAAAGGAATTGCTAAATATTATCATAAAATTGCTTCTAACTTCTATTTGCAACATTTTTTAAAAACTAAAACCTTTCATCATTAACTATCAATTTAGAGTAACTTAAAACTTAACAAAAAACATTTTAAGATATTAATTATAGCTGATATTTTGCTTTTAAATAAAGCAAATAAAACTTAGAATAGTAGGGGTTGATTAATTTAATTCATTCTCTACCTTAATCTAAAAATTTAACCCATTTAAATATTTCAATGAAGTAAAAAGATATTAGAAGTATTCTTGTAATTTTTAATTTTTTTTTTTTGAGGGATCATAATTTAATTAGTAAAGGAGCTTTTTAATTAGGATAGGCTTTGCAAAACTTAAAAAATCTAAAATTTTTGGCTCTAAACTTTAGGTAAATATAATTCACAAATTTCAATAAAATTAACTTAAATCACACCAAAAAAATTTGTAACTTCTAATACTTAATTTAAAATTTTAACATTTAATCATATTTTTATAAATGAAATAGCTAATCTAAAGAAAAAGGATAATAAAAATAAGGCTAAATTGGAGATTAAGGATTATCAGATTTTTCCAAATCTATTTCTTAATGTTCAAGCATTTAAGTTTTAGAATTAAGTTTGATGTAAAACATTTTTTCTTTGAATTTATTTAATTTAATTAAAAAATTTTAATATATTTTGAAGGAATAATTAAATACAAAAAAAAGGTGCTTTAAATTTAGGTGCTGCAATAGCTTAATTTAAAAATATTGAGAATTTAAAATTATAGTTAAGGTAAATTAATTTTTCATTCAGATAATTAATAAATTTAAAGCATAACATTCTAAAAATATTTTAGAAGAATTTTAAAAAATTTATTTTAATTAATAAGTTAAAACATGTTAGGGGATTAGGGAGTAATAGATTTATGCAGTGAATTAAAAAAATGCCTGAATCTCAGAATATTATATATTGATCTTATGTATTTATTTGTTTAGAATTAATAAATACTTTTGTTTATGTTAAAAAAAATGAAACTTAGGAGAAATGAGATAAATGAATAAGGTATCATATAACTTGGCTATTTACTTGGGTAGATTAGAAATCTTAAAGATCTTAACATCAATTTAATGTAATTTATTTAGAAACATAACTATAAATTAGTTGTTCAATTTTCAAAAAAGTTTTAACAACTCATAAAAGTAAAATCTTGAGCAAATGTGTAAAGGGTTAAGTAATAGCTAAAATCTAAATACAATTACTTTACTTCTCTTGTAAATACTTTTCAATTACTTTTTTTTAAATATTTTTTTAAATACAGTAAGCCATATAAAACTTATTAATATGATTATCACTATACTGATAATGAGGTTATCTTAAGAAAGAGTTTAGAAATAATATTACAAAAATCTAAATAGCTAGTTTCATATGATTTTAATTTTATCAAACCTTGATTGATAATATTTAACTTTAAATAATTAAATTGTCAAAATTTAATATAATTTAAATGATTGATTCACTTGTTTTCAAATGTTTAATTCTATGTAAAGAATATATACTTTATTTGTTTAAATAACTAAATCAAAGAAAAAATAGAAATATTTAAACTTTGATAAATTTTAAAGAATTTAAAATATTTTAAATAATCAAACATATATTGCTTTGTTTTTTGTATTAAAATAAAGATCTAATATATTCATTGAAATAATTAAAATTTAAATTATGGATATTTTTTATTCAATCAATTGTTTAGAAAAAAAAAGAAAAATCTTTTTGAAAATTAATTAAAAGTAAAGATAGTTTTGCGATAATTAAAATTCTATTGCTATTTGCTGATTAATTATTTCATTTTTAAATAGAATATATTGTTAGATTCGCTAATTAATTAATCAATCAATCAGTCAGTCGTCTATTGATTTTACAAAGAAAACAAAAGAAGTATAAGGAAATAATTAAAGAATTTAGATAAAGTTAAATTAAATAAAGTAAGAAAGAATAAATTAATAGTATCTTCATAAGAAAAAGATTCATTTTTATAGTATTTATAGGATGATAGCTAAATTGTTTATGAGAAGTAGAATTTTCTTTTTATTTTAAATAGATTTCAACAAAAGAAACTAAAACATCTATTTTTTAAATAGGTTCTTCAAGATTGATTGCTTTGAATGCAAGATTTTTTTCAACAAATCCTGCTAACTAATTTAATAATTAGGAAAGCTCTTCTACCTAATATAATCAAAGAAGTTATAGAAGAGAGCCATCTGAATTTAGAAGAAATAACTAAGAAAGATATTAAAAAAGAGAAGGAGAAGAGTATAGACCTAGAAAAGAAAGTACATCTTAATAATTTATTGCTTTAAACTAGCTTAAACTCACTTTAATATATATATTTAAGCATAATAAATAAAGATATCATTTAAATTAATTAATTACTCAATTATGTTATAGGTATAACATGGGATGAATATTTTAACTTATATGCAAGCAATAAAATTCACAACATTAGTGAAGCTAAGTTCCCTTACAATTTCAGGGGTATGCAAGACTTTGTTCCAATTGTAAATTTAATTATTTATTTTAACTATCATTATGATATTCAGATATTATAGCAAGCAATCTTTAGAGTAGAAATACAAAATAATTTCTATAAGAATAGTGATATAAATGAAAATATAAACATCTTAACAATTATTTTTTAAGAAAAAAGAATTTGATAATATGATCTTTGCTAAGGGTGAAAATTATGCTGATTTTTGCAAACAATTTGATAGAAGAATGATATGGTTCATGAAATCTCTTGCTACCAATAAGGATGAAGATTTACCTTATTCTGAATTAAATTTCTTACTCTAAGCTAAAAAAGGTGCTGAATTGCTTAGAAGAAATGGATATTAGGTAAAGAAATTAAATATATAAATTTAAAACATATTATTTAACATCAGGTATCTATGGTGTTAATTCTTTGTCAAAAATGTGATTTATAAAAACACATAAATTTAAGTAAAAGAATGCCTCAAGAGATAATAAAGCTTTAGAATTTTCTAATAAACAGAAATTTTAAATTTTAAGTGACATTAATATATTATGTATAATTATTAGATTAATTTAATTGAAGATAATGAGGGTTTCTAAAAATTTGGAGGTAAAAAAGGAGGTCAACCTTTTGAAATAACTCATATTATGGGTTTAAACAGTAACAGAACCAGAAATGCTGGTACTGATGCTTATTCTATTATTAGAGATTTAGAAGAAAAAGGTTTAATTATGTTTATTGGTAATCAATTAAAAATGGACGAAAGTGGAGATTATGATTTCAAGGTTACTCGTGATGATGATAAATAAATGATTTTAAGAGTTCATTACAAATTTGCTACTCCTTATATTCTTTAGATTACTGATAGCTCAGGTAAAGTAGTATCTCCTCCTCCTGAATCATACATTCACACTGCTGTCTTTGAAAATTAATTGAGACTTCCTCCTAAATTCTCTCGTCTTGATCTTCACTTCCTTGACTGGTAAAATATTTCATTTAAAATTTGTACATTTTATATTCCTTAATATTCTTAATTGTGTTTAAATAAAACTATTAAATAGAATATTTATTTTTAGTTAAACAAATTGATAACAATACATATTAATATTTGTTTAAAATAAAATAGGATTAAGCTTTATAGAATTTAGAATGAATGGAAATTAGTAGATTTCGATAGATTCTTAAGTGGTAATAAACTTATATACTCAGAAAAGGAATAAAGACAATTATTTAAAGCAGAAAAAGAGAACTGAAAAGTCAATTGATTTAAAAATAATTTATCTAATTTAGCTCCAAAACAAAGATATTTAGAGCATCATTAAAAACGAAAAAATGTTAAAAGAATTAGGAGAAAATAGGGTAGATAGTTAATTAGTTTGAATTAGTAAGTAAGTTAGTTAGTAATAATAAGTATTGTTAATAAAGTTTATTTAAATGCAAATAATTAATGATTATGAAGAGATATTATTGAATTGGACAATACTAAAACTATCAATAAAACATTAATTCATTTCATATACATATTATTTTATATTTATTCATTTTTTTTCTTTCAATAAAAGATTTTTTATTCATTAATTTGATTTACTTTTTTGTCATAGTTCTTTTATTCAGCATTCAATTACTTCTTCATTTAATATATTAATACCTTTTATCATCAAAAATATATTTTCCCAAACAATTAATTATCATTTTCATCATCTTTGTATTTATTATTGAAGTTTACATATTTTACTATTTTTAATTTATATTTTTAGTTTATTTTTTAAGCTATCTTATTTACTACTTACTCAGACTTTAAGCCAAACAATAATACCAATAGCAATAATTATTATCAAACTAACTACGTATAACACTATTTTATTTTTACGTATATTATTTTTTATTCTGTCAGCAAGTCTATTTGACTCACCAAGATTATTGCTAATATCATTGTTATCTTATATCATCTTCCCTAATTTTCTATTCTAGTCAACTATTGCTGCTGAAATTTGATTAGAAGTATCTTCTACTTAATACAGTTCTTTTAAAGCTCCTTTAAGTTTACTTTTGCCATCACTTAGCATAGCCCCTGTTTTAATAAATCTCTCCCTGCCTGTAGACTCAACATCTGAAAGCTTATTTTTTTAAACTTTAAGATAATTTCATATTTTTTTAAAATTTACCTCAATTTTTTAATCCATCAAAGAATCTTTACGTTTCTCATCAGTGATTTATTCTTCTATCCTAATATACCTTTTTCTCAAATTATCCCACTCATTTCTATATCTTTTGACCTGTAAATATTGCATAATTTGTTAAGACATATTTTTAAAATTATGTAAACAAGATTACTTTTTATTATAATTATTGCTTTGTTTAAAGTGGCAAGGAGCTAGTTTCTATTTCCATTTATTTTATCTTTAAAAAATAAATTAGGGTCATATAATTCTATTAATTTATATTTTACTTATTAATCAGCTTCATTGAATTCATATTTTATATCAATCAGAGTCTTATCTTTTTTATCTATTCAAATATAATTTTATCTAAGTATTAATTGCTAAGTAACTCAACAATTAACTTTACTTTGCTCAAGATTTTGTACATTTCCTAACATCTTTTCAATTTAGTTAATAATTTTATTAAATTCTGTCTCGCAGTTCTCAAATTCCTCTGACATTTTATAATATTCGATATTTATTTATGAATACTTTTTTAATCTATATTTTTAAAGTTAAATTATTGTTGTTAATAAATAATTAGTTAAAGCTAATTACAATTTTTGCTAGATATCTATTTGCACAATTAAATTGCAAACAATCGGAAACTAATAACCTTTATTTTGTTTATCTATTACATTTATAACTTAAAACTTCAATTTATTTTTGCTCAGAAAAATATTTTTGTAGTAGTTTAATATTCAATTGATTTAAAATTTAAATATTCTGATTTAATTAGCAACTAATTAATTAGAGTTTTTGCCAGATTTAATTTGCAAAATTAAATAGTAAAATACCAAAAGTATAACAACTTTAATCATATTTATCTTTCGAATTTGTTACGTGAAAAATATATTTATAAAATTTTAGCATATTCTTATTTATTTATGTATGATATGGATATGATAATTTAATCTTTTGAAAGTTAATAAAATGCATTTAAAGACTTTTCGATGATATCAATTTATGCTTGATTCATTTTTTCAAAAATCTTTTTACATTTTATTTTAAAAAAAGAATTAAATTCCTGATTAAATTTATATGAAAAAAATTAAAAATTATTTTAAATTTCTCTTTATAAATTTTTAAATCCAGATGAAATACTTAAGATTTTGAATTAAATTTAATTGGAATTTAAAATACCATGAGTTTTTGGATTTCTTGTTTTGATTGATGAGAAAATTAAATTTAAATTAATTAGCAAAAGAAAAAGAATTGTGAAGAGATGATAATTTCTCTGAATAAATATTGAACAAATTTGAGTAAAATAATCTATTTTTTGGGAAATAGTTTAAAATATTATTCTGACGAATAAATTCAATTTTCAAAAAATAAAAACATTTTAACGTTCTGAAGAATAGGAAATGGCTTGTTAAAGATATTAATAAAAATTAAAGCTATATTTAGGAAAAAATGCTAATTCTTTTATTAATAAAAAAGAGTTGAATATTGAAATTTTGATAAAAGGCATTTTTGATAAAGCAATAAAAAAAAATATAAATTAAAGAAATGTGTTAAATTGATGAATAGATAGTATAATTTTTTGGTGGATTCTTATTCTTTTAGTACATTTTAGGGAGTAATTTTGTATTTTTGTTTAAAAGTATTCAAGTTGAATAATGAATCTTCTTTTGAAATGGAGTTTTGATTTAATTTTCTTAATTACACTGAAAAATCTTTTGTAAAATAATATAAATGAATCAAAAATAAAGATGAAAATAATTAACCAGATTTCTTGAATATTTAGGCATTTACTTTATTTAGAAAAGTGAAATTAAAAATTGAAGTAACTTGAAGAAAGAATAATTAGATTTTAATTATAAAAGAAATTTTCAATTCCTATACAAGCACAATTAAGGGATTTACTCTTTTCTAAATAATAAAAAAGAAATTAATTGATTAGTCTAAATTAATAAAAGAAAAATGACAAAAATAATTGCCTCTCTTTTACTTTTGGGTGCCCTTACCATATCTTCCCTTTTGGTTCTCAAGGGATCTTCAAACGGTAACCTCTTCCGTTCTGAAAACAGCGAATTGTCTGAAATGTATGAACAATTCAAGCTTTAACACAACCTCGTTTTCACTCCTGAAGAAGATCTTTACAGACAAAACCTTTTCTTCAAGAATGTTCGTTACATCCAATCTGAAAATGCTAAAAATCACTCCTTCAAGCTTGGTGTTAACATCATGGCTATCCTTGGTGATGATGAATATTCTTAATTATACTTAAACTTATAAGAATAATAATCTTCTGATATCTTCGACTCTTTAGTTGATGAAAATGAAACTGATGGTGATCTTCCCACTGAAGTTGATTGGACTGCTTAAGGTGCCGTTACTCCTGTTAAGAATCAAGGTGCTTGTGGTTCTTGCTGGGCTTTCTCTACTACTGGTGCTTTAGAAGGTTCTTACTTCTTAAAGAACAATTCATTGATTTCTTTCTCTGAGTAACAACTTGTTGATTGCTCCAGACTCTACTTAAACATGGGTTGCAATGGTGGTTTAATGCCCAGAGCTTTCAGATACGTCAAGGCTCATGGTATCACTACTGAATCTGAGTAAATTATTTTTATTCATTAATTTTTCATTAACATTTTAGCATTAAATATGAATACCCTTCATAAAAAAATATAAAAAATTCTAATAAATAATTTCCGTTACTCGTATTAATTTTAACTTACCTTTATAGAATTAAATATAAAAATACCTTGTTACCAATTATAACAATAAATCCTATTTATAATTTATCATTCTTAAAATATTTTATAAATTAATAGATATCCCTACACTGCTAAGGATGGTAAGTGCCAAACTAAGTCTGGTTAATACAAGATCAAGAGCTTCTCTACTGTTCCTAAAGGAAACTGTAACAAGTTAGCTGCTGCCATTTCTTAATAACCAGTCTCCGTTGGTGTTGATGCCACTAACTTCAAGTTCTACACTTCTGGTGTCTTTGATAACTGCAAGAAACAACTCAACCACGGTGTCTTAGCTACTGGTTATACCGCTGACTACTGGATTATTAAGAACTCTTGGGGTACTTCTTGGGGTTAGAACGGTTACATCAATCTTAAGAGAGGTAACACCTGTGGTGTCTGCAACACTGCTTCTTATCCTCACTTCTGAGAAACCAAATTATAAAATTTAAAAAAATATAATTTTAAAGAGCATTTCATAAAAAAAAGCTATTTATAATTGTTTGTTTTAATAAAATTAAAAAATCCAATTCAATTCAATTTCCTTTCATTATTTATTTAAAATTATTTTGTTCATAAAAAAATTAAAATAAATTTGGATACTTATTCTCAGCTAATAAAATCAAGGTTTTTTGTAAATATTCTATATCAATTTATAATAAATGTAATGGAGAATAAAATTTGATCTTTCTAAATTTAATACAAATTTCTGCAAACAAAAAACAAACAAGATAATTAAAAAACTTTATTTTTTTGAAGTAAATTTGATTAAGAAAAAAATAATTTTTATTGTTCTCTTGATTAAAAAACGATAAAATTAACTTTGAATCAGTTGTTTAATTTATTTATTTGGGATTACCACATTTTGAAAATGTTCAAACTAGAAATAAACAATATTAAAATTAGAATATTTTAAAAATACAAAAAAGACATTATTTTTAATAATCACAAATTAATATCTGTTTGTCTATGAATAATAAAATATTTTGCTTTCAAAAGCTGAAAATAATAACTTCATTAAATCTTAGAGGATTTTTAGCTTTTTTAGCTTCTAGATATGAATCGATTTATGTTAGTATATCTTTTGAGGTTTCATCTTTGATTTTATTATCGCTTTTATAATATTAATTAATGTTTATTTAATGTTTATTCATAATTTATAAATATTACTTTAAGTAAACAGAAAATTATTTAGTGTATTCATTTTATTTAATAGCTTCATATAATTTTACAGCTCCATTGTCATCAATTTAGTTTTTACTATTTCATTAATCAAATTTTTAATAAATTAGCTTTCTTAAAAATAAAAAAATAAATACGATAAGTTAATTTTCATTTCTTAAGTCTATGATATTTGAATCAACCCTTTCTATAAATAAACAACTCCTTCATGTGAAACATTATTATACCTAGTTATTATTAAGAGTAATTATATAATTGTAGTTATCTCATTAATTTTTTGAAAATCCCATCAATTAAATTAAAAAATTATCTAAAATTCATTTTTTTGGGAATTTTAATATTTAAAAATTATTTTTATTACTGTAAGCTTAGTTCCAAGTTTTTTATAACTTTATTTTTTGATAAATTCTCAACTATTTGCTCTATACCTTTGTTACCTAGTTAGTTGTTTCTGTTATTTTTTTATTTTTTAGAATAATTAATAATATTTTTATTTTTTAAATCTTACTCTAAATGCAGCTTAAGAACCTTTATAGATACATTTATGCCAATACCTAAAGTTAACTACTTAACTCCATCTGCTCCTAAATGATTATTCCTATTGCATAGATATTTGTTAAATATTTTAATTTAATATTTTTAATACTTCAGATTAATTTATAGTGAATCTAAGTTCTTATTAGCTGCTATGCTTTTACTTAAAGTTTTAATACTTTCATGCTTAATATTATTATTTCTATTTTATAAATAATTGGTTAATTTTAAAATAAATTATATTAAAATTATTACGCCAAATTTAATTTGATGTTTTTAATTGACTTGTTAGATTCAATAAGCTTTGATATTGATTTAACTGTTCCATTACCTATCTCGCAGTCACTATTTGATAAAGAATTAATAATCTTTAAACAGAAAAGAAATTACAAATATGAATAAATACTTGAAATTTAAGCTTAGTAAAGTTATTGGTTTTATATATCTAATTGATTTAGTTATCATTTCTCCTCCTTTATCTTATATTGCTAATTTCCTTTTTCAAACAATTATTAAATCTACTTTACAAATTATGATTAAAAGATTTACGACAAATTAATCTCTAAGCTTTGAGCAGTTTAATTGTTTTATAATGATTTAGAAATTTAAGTATACAATGGTTCTAAGTCATCTGAGCACCATTACTCTCTAATTATTAAAAATTATAATTTTTTTATGGTTTTTATAATTGTATTGAATTATACTTTAATTTAATAGAGGTAGCTCCTTCTACTTCTTTGTAAAGACTATTTATATTCTACTCAGAAATAACAAATTCAAGAGGTTTATCTTTTACTTCTACCAATAGAGTAAACGATTTGACAATATTCTATGTATCTATCAGCAGTTTATCTAAATCTTTCAAAATTTACTCAGCTTACTAGAGACTACAAACACTGTCTTCTGTGCCATCTAAAATCTCGAAGAATGATTTCGAATCACTACTATCAGTAACTTTTAAAGTCTTCTAAATTGCAGCTATTAAATTTCCTAAATTATCTTAATTGCTTCTTTAATTATATTCGTCAATAGCCTCCATCAATTTTTACTATGGAGTGCTTCCCTTTTATAAATAAATAAATTAATAAATAATTTCATTGGTATTTTAGTAGAAATTAATTTAAAAATAAATTGAGATGAATTAATTTACAAGATTCAATTTTTATTTAAGAAGAGTTAAATTTTAGATAGAATTATCAATTATTTTATAAAGTTCTTCCATCTTTGATCTGTAAGGCTTATTTACATAAAGATAATTATTTTCCTATAAAAGAGGATTAATTTCCTTAAACAAATCTTGTAATGAGATCATCCAATGATTTTTTTTATGTGTATTTTTATTGACTTCCCTAAAATCACATTCTACACACAAAGTAATTTATTTGTCTTCATTCTTTTGTTCATTTTAAGTATTTTCCTTAGCTTCTAGAGATAAGTCTGCTCCTTTTTTCTTTCCTTTTTGTTTCCTATTCCTATTTTCGTTTTCCATGATTTATTGTTTTTTACTCCACCTTTTTATGATTGATATCTCCTATTATCTAATTAATTATATTTCTAAACTATGTAAGAATTTATTATTTTTTATAATATATTCTTCACAAATTTTATTAAGAACAATTTTGTTTTTAAATCTTTACACACACACACATTCAACAATTAGACAATTTTAAAATAAAAATTTAGATCTGTTTACATTCTATTTAAATATAAATAAGTAATCAAAAATAATCTACTCTTAAAAATATTTTTCTATTGTTGATTGTAAAAAAGTGATTTTTAAATATTTATTTGTTAATGCTCTTTTTTCAAATAATTATAAATATAGACAATACAAGCAAGATAAATATTTATATAAATTTAATCAAAATCATTTTAGTAAGAAATTAATTTTTTATAGTTATTAATAAAATTATCTTTAATTTATTTATGTTGTTATTTAGTATTTTTTAGTTGAAGGTTAGTTTGTTAGTAAATTTTTTAGTAAATTATTTTTGAAATAAAAATACAGCTTTCATTTTTGCTCTTATTTTTTCATTTCTTCTAATTCTCTTAATAGCTACTTTTTAGGAGATTTGCCTGGAGATTTGGATGGTGAGTTAGTATTGGATTTATTTTTTAAAGCATCTTTGTTCATAATCTTTTAAATAACACTTTTTAAGTTCATTTTATCTTACTCCTTTTAACTATCATCAATTATTGTATTTTTTTTCATGTTTATTCTCTTAATAAAGTTAATTGACTAATCGTCCATCTTATTTGCTTATCTTGAGCTAGTGTTTGCTGGAGTATTATTTTCTATTATAGATTTTTTCTTAAACAGAGACACAACTCCTTTCATCACATTTGATTACTATTGTGCTGCCTATTATTACAGTTATTAAGCTTGCTGCTGGGCAGAGAGTTAACTTGAATTTTCTTTTACTGACATACTTTCATATTTTTTCTTCATCAAGGCAAGCATACTTTCTATTTTATAAGATAGTTGAATAACTATTCTTTCATGCACCTCATATTCTTCTTCTCTTTCACCTAGAGGTACCATAGACTTCTTTTCAGCCAAACGAGAAATTGCTTCTAAAAACTCTACAAATTACATCTAGAAATGTCTATCACTATTTAATTCATCTACTTAAGTCATCATAGCTAAATTAAAGGAAATAATAATATCACGCTCTACAAGCAAATCATCCAATAAATCAAATTTGTAAACCATGTCTTTGAATTCCTAAAGCGACATACTTTTAGTTGTAGTAAAGTATCTCTTTTCATTCTTTCTAGAATCTGCAAAATTATTGTAGAGGGTTTTCAAAAATGGTAAAAAAGACTTCAGTTTTACATCACATTCTTAATTCCAATACCTATTTATAAAAATGAAATTCAATAAAATTTATACCATGACAAAATATTTATAATTATTACCTCATTTTTCTCCATTCCTATGGAGAATCGTATTCATAAAGATGATTCAGAAGTCCCTCTTCATAGAAAAACATCTTCATAGCTTCTGCATTTACTTTTGCTTTCTCATTACGAATGTATTTATCAAGAGCTATTCTACCCATAACTTCAAGGAATTCATTTCTGATGAGAGCCTTATCTGGATTTCTGTATGTCTTAGCTTTAAGTGCAATATTAGAAGCTGATATAAAGTTGAAGTCAATATCTCTGATAAATAGTAAATTATTATCAATAATTTAACCCTTCTAAATGAAGTTGGAAAAGGGATTCTAAGTAATGCAAAATACGTCATTTGCTATACCAGTGCAAGATAAATATTTATAAGCTATACGGAGAAGTGGATAAACACTTTAAAGTATCTTCTTGCAATCATCAATATCTTTACCTTTTTCCAAAAGTTTAGGTAGCTTTGATGTTTGCCAGTCAAACTCAAAGCATCTTTTATCAAGAGCATCAGAATCTGGAATATAATCTCTGAAAAGTGATATACCTCTATGCCATTAATCAGTTTTACTAATACGGAAATAAGTTTCTGGTTAACGTGGCTTTGCTTTAACATTAGCTTCGTAGTCTCTCTTCTTTGCTATAATATCCCTCTAAACTTAGGTTTCAATATAATTTACATATGTAGGGGCATGATACTCTATGATTGTACCATCTAAATACTTAACTTTGAATTTTTTCTTAACATTTTTGCTGACTTCATCAAGGGCTTCTTCTATTTCTTCCTTCTTTTACTCTTCCAAATCTAATTAAGCTTAATCTTTTTCGGTGCTATTTTGTTTTTTCTCCTATCCTTTTTTAGCATCTTTTATTTTAGGAGTTTATTCCTATTTTTCTTTAGAACTTTTTGAGCCTTACTTTTCTTTCTTTTTATTTTTATCTGTTTTGCCACCTTTTTATTCTCCTTTTTTTTCTGATTATTGATTCTAAGATTTTTTATTTGCTTCTAACCCATTATCTTGGTTTTTTGGCGTGTGGTTGTGGTGAATATCATAAAATACCAAATTCATTCCTTCAGGTATAGAAAATTCCTGAACTTTGTGATCTTTTGAGAAGTATAAAACATTTTTGCAAGGATCTGAAAAGAAGAAGGTTATTTTTCTGTTAGGAGGGCACATTCTATTTAAGAAAAAGCAGCTTGGATCTTCAGGATCTCTGTCCATATATATGGGTTAATAATCCTCAAAATCGAGATGTAAAAAGGCAGGCTCTCCTGTAAACACATCACTACTAGTGTCCCTAATTTCAAATCTAATTTCCATCCATCCATGGCATATCCAACAATTATCAAATGCTTTACAGTCAAAAGATTAAAATCTATTTGAATTAAATAAAAAATTATTATTTTTGTTTTTTGATAAATACTCTTACTTATTAGGACCTTTAGTCTTAACGCTATCTATCCTTTAGGTTACAATTTGAATATCATTTTTATGATTTTCTTCATATTTATTATTTTAGTTTTCTGGGAAAAAGACAAATCCTCTTGGGTCAGTTAGTGCCTATGATTCATTACCTTCCAAGTGAACACTAAATATTTTTAAGTAAAATTGTATTTAATATTATTTAAGAAATTATTTTATTACCCAAAGATTACTCTATTTTATATGAGTGCAGTCGATATATCAACACACTCTTAATGAGTAAATTAATTGTAAGAAATATCCAAATGTTTTACAGCTGATTCTAATACGTTACAGCTCTGAATAATTTTCATACCACATTTTAATTTAGGAATACTACCTAATCCATTATGACTTAAATCTAGCACCTTTATTTTAAAAATAAAGTTAATTTTACTTTGCTTTCAATTAAAAAAGTTTACTTTAATATTCAAGTTTTCAGAAAGACCCTAAGCAATTAGTATACCCCCTTTTGAAGATATTTTATTCCAGTGAAGATATAATTCTTAGAGATAAGAACTCTTCTGTAAAAGCTTTTTGATGAATTCACAACTTTAATCTGATAGTTTGTTATGTGAGATATTAAGTACGTATATTGACATATTAGAGAAAATATGAGGTATTATCACTTTCAGCCCAATATCAGTAAAATGGTTATTTTCTAAGTTAAGTTTTCGGAGTTAAGTAAATTTTTTAGAATCAAAAAGTGGAATAAGGCCTCTTGTGCCTTCTGCACCAATATTATTATTCGAAAAATCAAGAGAATGAATACTTTCTGGTAAATTTCTACAAATAGTAAGTACAGCTACTCCATTTAAGTGGTTATTTGAAAGATTGAGAGAGTGAAGAAATTATAAGTCTTTGTGTCCAAAAGCTTTAGCAAGCATTTCAGAGTAATTATTGCTAATATTTTGATGAGATAGATTTAGCTTTTATCTAATTTTACCATCTTTTTTTGTTTAGATTGAATCTAGATTAACTAGACTTACATTATTGAACTATTAGAAAATTTCCAAATCTCCCTGTGGTGCTTTAAGTGATTGTCTATTTTTAAAACCTGCTGCAGTTGAATCTATTATTTTTAAAGAAAATAAAACAAATAAACAAAAAAGTTATTTATTTAAGAAAGCTATATGAAAATCTTTAATATGTTTATAAATTTTTAAGAAAAATTTAGTTTACCTTGAAGATAAAATTAAGATTTAATATCATTTTAGGCTGTAATTTGATTTTGCATATTATCTATATTTACTAATGATGGGTTGTCATTTTTTTTATCTTCTAAATTTTAATCAGATGTTTCTTTGAAGTATCTTGCACTTTATGGGAAATCTGTTTCAGGTTTAGTTTGTTAGAGAGATAAAATGCCTAATTTTCTAGGAAGAAGAGTTTTGTTTTTCAAAGTCACACTCAACATTTCCTCTTCAATTTTATTTATGGCTTTGAAATATTTATTTTCTTCAATTATATGCTCTATGTTTTTATAGCTTAAATGATATTTTTTCTGAAGGTTATTAGGATTTTTATTTAAAGGAGTTTCAACAAATTCAGAATAATATTTTGAGGTGCTTTGTAGTTAATTATTTCCACCAGAGTCATCATTGCTGATAATTTATCTATTTTTTGGACTCTCACTTTCATTAAATTCTGTTATGCTTGTTTTTTAGTAATTATTATCTTCGTTTGGCTGAGTGTGGCTATATAATTAACTGTAAGTTTTGCTGGAGTGGAATTGATGTTTGGAGGATTAAGGAATTTAGATATTTGTATGATTTATTTTAGAATCACTTACAAAGAAATTTTAGCTTGAATCAGCCTTCTTTATTCTAATTAAATTATTTAGTGTAACCTTATTTTGTTATATGCTCTTTCTGTTCGATTTATTGATGGAGTTTAATTCTTTTTGTTCTTTCTTAAATTTACTTATTTCCATCATGAGTTTATTTTTGGGTGGAGGACTTAAAGGAGAGTTAAATAGTGATCTTCCACTTTGAGAGCTACTGGATGAGCTAGATTACCTTGTCTTGATATCTTGTAAATTCAAGTTCAAATTCTAGAGTTTTTTAGCACCAGTAGATTGATTCTAGCTATTCACATTGTTTGGAGTCCCTATTTGTGTTGAAGGAAAAGCACCAAAATTTTATGAAGCAAATTATGAATAGCCTTAAGGAGTCTTTCCTCCACTAACCACTTCAGCTAGTTGCTACTTTTTTTATTGTTGCACTTTTTTCAAAAAAGGGCTTGAAAAGGTTTTTGATAAATTAATATTCTTTGGGACTTTATAAGACTAAGAATTTGAAAGATTTGTTTAATCTTTTGGGGGGTTATGAATAGATTGAGACAAATTAGAAAAAATTTGGTAATTAGAAGAACCATTAGCATTGAAATGAATTCTATTTTTTAGATCTCTACTTTCTCTCTCTGATACAGATACAGATGTAGATTATTATTACTTTTTTTATAACCAGAAACCATTTTAAGTCTAGCTTTCTTCTGTTTAGCCTCTAAATACTCTATTAGATATATAATGGGGTATTTGGGTCAGTGAACTTGGTTAAGCAGAACTAACGGGTGAAGTAAATGCATAGTAATTTTATACTTCTTATATACTCTTACGTTTTGGCTAAATACCTACTGTGTTTCTCCCATTTATCATATCTTTCTCAGATTAAGGCATAAGCAATTACTACCTCTCTGTTATAAAATTATTGTTTAACTCACTACCCAAAGGTATGTTATTTCCATTTCTTAGTTAATTTCCGGTAAGATTATTTAAATTTTAGATATTGTTATTTCTAAAAATACTTGAAGAATTGCTCTCAGAGTTCATAGCACCGAATTTATTTGTTTGCTACTCACCGTTGCTGGTTAATATATTCTTTTTTTTCAAGCTAGATTTTACGTCTATCTTATTTCCATTAACTTATGGCTCTTTTTAATTGATAGGTATAGGATTCATATATTGATAGTATATGTTAGCATTTTAAGGAACTTAAGGTGAGAACTATAATTTCTTTGGAGATCTAAAGTTATGCTGGCTTTTATAGTATTTGAGTTATGATCTTTCAGAAAGAGGCTGCTATAATTCACTTCTTGCTGTTTATTCTGATGAAATATTTCTATCTTAGGGATAGTTTGGTATCTAATTTTAATTGCCTTCTTCTTAATCCTTTTACTATTAAAGCTAGTTCTATTTCATATTGAACTCACGAAACTTAAATGTCCTGCTATTTCTTGCACTCTCGGTGTTTATATTAAATTGATTGAACTATTTTTTAAAGTTATCACTATTGGCCCAGCTCTAGCCAGTTTCAAAAAATTAAGAAGGGGACTAATGAAATTAATTTGATGAGCTTTCCCTGCCTACTGGAATATTTTATTATGGAAGAGGGCTAAATGCAACCTTTTGCATATACTCTGATTACTAAGAAAAGTAGTTTCCAGAAAAAGCAGATTAATTTTGCCAATTCTGTTCATTAACTTTACGTGTTTCTTATGATTAGTAATGCTAATCCTGGTTTGGATTCATACTTATCAAATTTACTCTAGTGTATTTCTTTTGATTAAATATTTGTTTGTTTCTTTTAAATAACGATTTATGATTAACTATTACTTGTAAAAAAAATCTTAAAAAGTATATGTAATTAATTTAGATTTATGTGTGGAATGGCCATTCCAATCAATCACTATATTAACTTTTTACTTCAATATTTAATTGATAAAGTATCAAATATAGATATTAGCTATCACCAAATTCTCATCAGAGTTTTGTTACTTCATTTTTAAAGAATAATCAACTAAATAATTTAACTTCTGATTATAGGCAAATAGGTAAATTACAATCATGTAAATAATCTAAATTTACTTTAAATGATTGACTTCATTAACAAAAACTTGTTTTTACTGCAAAATCAAAAATTTTAGGATCTTTATTTTTTATCTCTACACAGAAGTAATCTTAAAAATTAGTAACAATAATTTCATCTGATTTTCTTTAAAAAGTTAATAAACAAGTTGAGCAACCAAATAATTTACTTTTTCATAAATAAAAGTAATCTTCACCACACATTGTTTAAGAATTTGTTAAATAATAATTACTTTAAACATTTATCCATAGAGATAATTCGATTATAAAATATACAAGTGCAGCGTCAAAACAAACATTAAAAATAAGAAATTCTACATCGAACTAATTTTTACACTTTCGAAAACTACAAGAAAATTTTGGTTTTTAATAAACGCAATTTTAAGAAAAATACAGAATTTCGTTATAGTGTAATACTCACAAAATTAAATTGTAATATTCTGTTCATCAAATTAATCAAAAAATATCCATCCAGAAAATAAAAATATAATTTGATCCTATTTGATATAAAATTATATTACATTAAATAGTTTTTAACCTTACTACTATGCATCTAAAAGAATATTCAATATTTTCATTTAGAATAAATTACATTTCTTATTTTTAGTTAACTACTTACGAATCTATCATGATAAAAAATATTTATCAATTTGAATATTTTCTTTTATTAACACTTATCATAATTTCTTAATTTAATTATCTTTCTATAAAATAAAAAAAAGCCTTAGATGATACTAACACAATTTAATATTAAATTAAATGATTTAGAAATTATTCCTAATAATTTAATTATCTTCAATCATATCTTACTATTAAATAATAATTAACATTTTCCTTTTGAGTGATTTATTAATAAAAGAAAAGAAAAAATTTAACTTATGCACCAAAAAAACATTATCACTTTAAAATTTATTGTGAAAGATTGGAGATATTTAATAAGAATTAAAGGATTCTGAATATACTGTTTAAATCTATTAAATTAACTACAATAGAAAATAAATGGCTATTATATTTGGAATTTTTAATTAAATTGAAAAGGGTGTCAAATTGTTATTTAAAACTTTGATTGAAAATTAAAAATTATTTTATATTTTAAATACACATTTAATTACTTTCTAAGTCATAAATAACTTTTATTTATTTTAAATAATCTTGGTAGTAAAATATAGAAAAAAATAGGCTTGATTGATTAAATAAATAAAAAATTTAAAAAATTAAATTTATAGGTAAAATCAAACATTGACAAATTAAGTACTAAAAAACTATTTGATATATAAAATTAAAATCTATTAGATTTATTACTATTTAATATAAATGATTATTTGATTTGCAACATTAATTAAATTAAAAAGGCTTGATATTTTTATTAAAAAGTTGATAGAATAAAAAATAAAGTTAAAAAATAATGATTAGGAAAGTATAATTAATATTTTGTATTTATAATATTTAAATTACTTTTCTAACAATCATAAATCAGCCTTCCTTATGATTAACTTGTTTTTAAAATTACATTTCTGATAGATTTTCTTTAAAAATATTTATAAATTGTGGATGTACACTTACTTTCTATTGTATGAAGTCCCAAAAAGTTAAGACAGCTTTTATCTATACATGATTGATTTATCATGATTTAAAAATCTTTATTTTTGTGATGTTATGCTTATTAATTAATTAAAACTCTAAGCTAAATATGTAAGATTTTTACTATTTATAAATTTTATAAATACCTAATATTTAAATCATTTTATTAGTTAAATAGACTAAAAATAGAAAATTATTTTTAAATTTTATGCATTTTCCTAAAAAAAATCTTTTTATCTCAATACCACTTTTCAATTTAAAAAAACAGTTCAATGTTTTTTAATTTTTAGAAAGTCAAATATAAAGATAAGACATATGACATACTTTATTTAAAAGTAATATTTCAAAAATTTCCTTCAAAATAATTAATTATTGTTAATGGTTGGAAACTTTATAAGTAGTTACTTCAATATTTGTTAGTTGTAATAAAAAAATTACAAATTTTAGAGAAAGAAAAGAAAATTATTATTAAAAATAAAATATAAATTTCTGTGTGGCATAGTTTTAAGCATAAAAATTGAAGATATAAAATAACCTATGAAATCAAACAAATAAATTTTATATTCTATTCAATAAAAATTTTTTTGATTCATGAAAGTAATAAATTTTAAAAAATATTAATAATTCTACTCTTAGATCATTAAAATCGATGGTTATAGTTATCTAAAATATATGTTTTGCATTTATATATGAAGTAATTCATCTGATGAGTTAATGTTATATTCTTGAATAGTTAAGCAATAAGCTTAAGATAGTATGTAATATTATTGAAAAGTATTGTTGAAATGTATTAGCTTTATTATATATTATCAATTGATTACATGCTCAAAAGCAAAAAAGAATTTAATGAAAAAATTATAGTAAGAAATTAAAAATAAGAAGATATTATTTCAATAAATAATTGTTAAAATTTTAAAAAAAGAGTAGACTATATAGTCTTTCAAAGACAAATGATCTTTGTATTATCATTTTATTAATTCATTTTCTCAATGATTTTGTTATTCATTACCAAATAATTAAATTACGGTATGGTATTATAAATTCTTAAATTTTCTCCGATCTAACTTTTTTTTTGATTAAGCTTCTATTATTTATAGATACCTTACAATCGTTACGAGGTGGGTTTTACTTTAAACATCAGTAGCTCTAAATATTATTTGGCTTCAAATATTTTTAGATAAGTCTTAAATTTTAATAAAATAAAATACTTAACAAACACATCATAATAAAATGTCTCAGTTTAGCCTTGAAAAAAGCATTTATGTATCTAAATCTCTTTCTATTTAATCATAAGTAGGCTCTATTACTTCTGAAAGTATTGATAATTCCTTAAATTATCAATAAAAATCTGCTCTAAAATCAAACCTTAATAAAAATGAAACTTTAACTTTCAGCTTACTAAAGCTTAACCATCTTCTATAGAGAAGTCAGAACATTAAGTAAAAAAAAAGGGGAAGCTGAGACGCTTTTTAGATTTTTTCATATGCTGTAATAAGAAATGATGATACTGCTATTAGATAAAAAGAATATTTTCAAAATATTTAAAGGAATATATAAGTGATTTGCATAAAGTGGTCTTTATTTTACCTAAATATTACAAGATAAAATAATTATTAAAGATAATATATGATTGCTACTATAAAAGTTGTCTATAAGTTTAAGAGCTTAGTTTTGGAATTTAATTTTATTCATTTTAGAGTGATTTAGCAGAAGAGTTGAGTATATTGCTTTGGTATTCAACTAAGAATAACATCATTAGACTTTAGCTAGTTTATCCTATAAAATGTTTTCGAATGTTATCCAAATGAATTTCTTTAAAAAAAAAGAATATGTTGATTAAAAGTTAGTTAAAGAAAATGGCTAAAATGCTAACAATGCATAAAATCAAGAAAACAGAAGTTCATATCAAACAAAAAATAAAATTCGAAAAACTAGAAAATGAATTTTTTGATTCTAAATATATCAGTCAAGTAGGTCTAGCATCTTTAAAGAATGTTTAAAATTTTTTGAAAGAAATAAACTTACAATTTTTTATTCAGAATAATATATTTTAATATCAAACAAACATAATTGATATTATGTTAAACAATAATATTATTTAATAACCATTTGTGCTATCTTTAGTAATCAATTTATAAAAGAGAGATGAAATAAAATAAAAAATGCAGGGTTATTAAATCAAAGCATACTTGGTGATTCAAAATAAAAAAAAGCAGAAAGTAGATAAAATTCTGATAAAAAGTAAAAAAATAGTAAATAACTAAACTCAAAATTAGATTTTGAATCAAATTTTAAGAAATATTTTTTAAAATATTCTTAATAATATATTTTACAAGAAAATAACAGTGAAAAAATAATTAAAATTTAATCTAACTCTGATGACTGTTAAAACTCAACAACAGATAATGCCTAAAACACTGATGAAATACACAACTAAGGACATAGTTCTTTCCCTCGTAATATTAATGCTTAAAGTAACCCAACAGAAATAATTTCTAGAGCTGAAGAATAAGAATCCAGCAAAAAAGATAATCTTGAAAAAAATTAAGAAATCAGCATAAATCTAAGAATAGGTAGTCTAATTAAAAAAGCATTGATAAGCTAAGTAAAACAGAAGAATACTAAAAAAAGAGCTAAATTGGTAAAAATAAAAAGCAGCTTTCAACTTAATTACACTACAGCAGATAGAATGTAGGATCAAATAAAAATGTTGAAGGAGTTCAGATCATTTCAGGCAGCAGAAAATAAGAATAGCTTAAAACAAAGCTAGATAAAATATATTTAAGAAGTAATCCCAGAAGAAATAATAAATCAAAGTTAGGCTTTGAAAAATAGTTAACAAATTACAAGTTGAACAATTTATAAATTTAAATATTTAATGGTTTCAATAATATTTATTATTTTAAATTGAACTTTTTTGCAAGCAGTTTTAAATTATTTTTAAATTTCATTTTTTATATCTAAATCGTTTTTTGATGTTGTCGAAAAATTTAGTTGTTCAAGCTAAAATTAACTAATTAATTTTTGTTATTAGAAAAGATAGATTTTGTGTTCAGATAAGCTGATTTCTTCTTTTTGTCAATTTAAATATTCTGAAGATAAAGTATTTCTGATCTTTTCTTTTATTAACTATTTCCTCTTTTTCTTATTATAAACAATAAATTTATTCTTTGGTTTAATTAAGTGTAAGAATATTATATATTCAAATAAACAAATTATCTTTCATAGGAACTAAATAAATTTTTATTCTAGATCTAATATTTTTCAACAAATAAAGGGAGTTTTATTGATTTATTTTGTTAAAATTTTTAATCAATAACTTAATAGAATAAACTATCTATTCAATAGAAATAAAATTAAAGCTGATTAAAATTTATTTTGCTTGTTTGATTGAGTTTTATTTCAGGATATAGAAGATTTTTGATTTCTTTTTCTAAGATATTTTCTTACACTTGTTTTAGAATATTTTACAAATCCAAAACAAAGTTTCAAAAAAATTGTCATTTGACTCTGAAAATTTCATTTTGAAACAAATTCTTATTTAATAAAATTTGCTAATTTTGTAGAAAAATAGGAACAAAATATTCAAATATCTTTCTTAGTCTTATTTTACAATTCTTAGATTAAATTAATAAAAAGCTTACTAAGTGAATATAAGTAAGATAATTCTAAATATTACTAAATTATTTATCTCTGTCAGAGCGAATTTAGTTACATCTTATTTGATTAATTAAGATAAATAAATTTGTCAAACAAAATTAATTAAAATATCTGGCATTTTACTTAAATTTGGAATGCTTGCTATGACGAAGTAATTAATTTTTAATATGTAAGTAAATCTATCGATTATATATTTTATTTTCATCTAATTTATTGTTTTGAGATAGGAGACTGAGGGTAAAATAGAAAAATATAAATCTTATAAAAGAATATTGAGTATAAGTAAATGGAAATGTTGAATTAGTCAAAAAAATTAATTAATTTTCTTCAATTTTTTGATGTTATACTAAACGTTTATTAATGAAAATAATAATATTTATAAAATTTAGCTCAAAAAATTGTGCTTCAATTCTGATAATTTTATGAGTAAAAAACAGAAATACTCTAGCTAATATTTTTCAAATACTTTTGATAAAATCCCAGTTGATAGCAAATATATGGTGTTTCTTTTTTTTTTCAGTCAACATCAAAATCAAAAGGTGAAGAAATAGGAGAGTTAATGATTAAAGCCATAGATATCTGATTAATGAAGAATATTACTAATGAAAAATTAAAAACAAATATAATAAAAGTATTACTAAGTAATTGAGGAGAAAGAAAAAATAATAAGAAAGTTAATTAATTGATTTTAAACAATAAATTCTGTATTTAAACATATATTCAATAAGACGCTTCTAATCATTCTATTTTAAAGCAATTCAGCACACTACTGAGTATATTAAATACACTAACGTAATTCCTAAGGATACTCCAAAAAAAGTATGAACAGCGAAACCAATTAGAAATAATTAGAATCTGATACTTATAATAATAATAAGTAATAGGCTGCCCCCGTTTCTCCAATCAGCAAAGGAGCTGAGTATTAATTTAGTAAAAAGCATGATACATTAGCAAGCTAGATTTCAACACCTCCACCACCTCCAGCTAGTTTTTCTTCTAGACATAAATAATCTATAGATAAAAGAATAGCAAGACCAAGTAGATGGAGTCGCTTTGTTAGTTTCTTTGTATGTTGTAATAGCAGTGAAAATGATCTAGATACAGAAAATGTTTCTTCTACAGCTAAGATATCAAATTGCAAAAGCTTTAAAAGTGGTTAAGGAGAGTGGATTCCTGCAGATCATTTGAGTGGTTCAAATAGCGAAGCAAAATTAAGTAGTGGAAGCTAGATAGGTTTATAATTTAGAAATACAAGTAATTCAAATGCATAACTTTATAATATCCTTTCCTTTTGTTAGAGTGGATATTCCTAATTATGCTTCGGACATTACAGTTTTTTATAGATACCAGTTAGATTTGAGCAATACCAATATACTACAAGAAAGCAATTCTCTGAGATTTTTTCGCGTATTTTTTCAGCTGAATATGTCTTAGTCAATTAAACATACCTAGATTGGGATTTTGTTGGTACCGTTTCGAAGGGATATGAATATGTTCTTTGTTCATTTTCTTCTTATTTAATATCTCTTCCTCCTCCTATGCCATCAGGTTAAAATGGTATAATATAGTACAATTAGAATTATAATTTACAAGGTAGCAGTGGATAAATTAATACTAAGTTGAATAATTCTTCAAGCTCAAGTGGCTAGGGTGGTTATTAGTACACTAAAATACCTGATGATTTATATTTAAAACATGATCTTCATAATGTTGAGTTTATGAAGTGCTAAGATTTAGGTTACACAGTGAATTTAGATCTTTTTGATAAGATTTTGGTTGTGCCTGCTAGTTTAAAATAACAAGGAAATTCTTTTGATGGTAATTTTAACATGAGACAAGAATTTCGTCATTCATTTTCTGAGGCTTTGATGAACCATATTGACATATTACATAAAACTGTATTCATTTTGCCAAAATATTGCAAAATAAGAGAGGTTATGCTCATTATTTATGACTGCTTCCACAAAAGCAATCTTTCTATTTATGAACTGAATTTTGGTATTTAGTTCCATTCTTTCTCTGATGAATTTTTTGAAGTTGAGTGCTTCGTTGTTATGTTTAATGAGAATTAGCATCTTGAAACAGTCGCAGCCCTCTCATAAAGAGTCTTTTCTAACATAAACCCTACTATTCCTACACTTAGCCTTTCTACATAATAAAAACTGGAAGAAAGCAATAAAAAATTAGACAAAAGTAAACAAAAAGTATTAGAAGAAAGCCAGAAATCAAAATCTAACAAATCCAATAAGATTGAATTTAATCTAGAAAAGCAAGGGAAAGATAGTATTAAGTCAGATGATTTTGTTGCAGAAGTAGACTCTCATACAATCAAAGAATTAAATTCGAAGTAAAAACCTATTTCTGAGTTTTTTGAAGATGAATATGTATAGTAAATAGGTTAATCATAGTTCAAAAATCTTTACAATTTTTTGAAAGAATTAAATACTTAGTTTATCATTTAAGATAATATATTTTACTATCGTACCCATGTTATAGATGTTATGCTCAAAACTAATGTCATATAATAATAATTTGTACAAACTCTTGTTAATCATTTTGTGAAATAAGATCTTATTAAGCAAGCTAATACAGTTGTTTCTCCCAAAAATGGATTGCCTTAAAAAGTAGATAAATCTCAATAATAGAAAAAAAATAAAAACAATAAAAAGGGAAACCAAGCACAACCATAAATAAATATCGATTTCAAAGAATACTTCAGGAAAAACTCTCAATACCTCAAAATAGATTTGGATGACACAATAGAAAAAACTGAACCAATAAGTGACAAACTATACTCCCCATCTGATTATGAAGACTAAAGCTAGACCACAGCAGATTAAGATAATCTTCATTTTGGAGAGAAAAACTCTCAAACTTCTCAACTTATGTTGGCATAATTAAATCATAACTCTCCTCCATACAGATAATAACAACTAAAAATGATTAGCAGTCACCCAATAGAGGAAATCCCTAGTGATACCACTAATTCAAATAGAGAGTCTCAATAAAATATAAATAATCTAACATTAGACGTCCCTAAAATATAAACAAGAATCCGTCCAAAATAAACTAGTTTAAATTATTACACTACAGGAACAAAAAATAAACATATAGGTTTTAAATCAAACAAATAAGGGTAAGGAAGTTTTGATCAAGATATTTTAAACAGAACTACTGCTTCCAAAATATTTGGAGATAAAAATCTTCTAAAAGAGATAGAATAATTAAATGATATTAGTGAGAATAATAATTCTAAGTAAATAAACATAAAATTCACATAAGAAGTGATACCAGAAGAAATCTACAGTAATGGAAGTAGTAGAATGCTTAGAGGGCGTAACTTTAGTTAAAAATGAAAAAAATATAAATGAATGAACTAATATATATAAAAGAATTTCAAATGTAACAAAATTAATATTTAACATCCATCCATTACAAAATATATCTAATAACCTCTTCAAATGATTCAGAGATTTATATTACTTTCTCTCTATATAATTATTGTGTAAAGATAATTCGAATAAAATAAAAATAATAAAAAACTAAAAAAAAGAGGTGAAGAGAAAACTTAACTTAATAAATTAAATAAAAAAGTGTTTGAAATATAATAAATATTACTCAACAAAATAAAAAAGAAAAACTAAATTTAAAATTGGTAAAATAAAATTTTCTGAGTTTATATTATTTATATTTATCAAAATATTACAATTTTAAGAATTCATATTAATGCAAATCAACTTTATTAACTTCACTAAAATGAGTACATTAATTTTTTAATTTTAAGACAAACTACGTATTATATATGTATTTTCATTGTACTGTAACTGTATTATATATTTAATTTCTCCAATTAAATTTCATACATTGAATCATTAAGTTAAGTTTTCTATTTTAATTAAAAATATCTTCAATTACTTTCATCTACCAAGCTATTCTATTTAGCTTATTGCTCTTTAATAACTTTGAATATTTATTTTTGCACCAATACTAATATAAATATAAGATTGGCTTAACTTTCTTCCTCTTTATTTCTTTTATCAAAATCTAAAAAATTATTAGGTAGAAAATTGACCTCTTTATCAATAATATTTCATCATATAAACAAATATCAATTTTTTAAAAAATATACTTCACCTATCCTTTAGCAAATTTTTATTTGAAATGATAAAAATCTGTAAAAATGATCATTAAAAGCAATAAAAAAGAGAATGGGATTAAATAAAGTATTTTATTTCTACTCAACATTCTTATGGAATATTAATTTATCTCTTATCTCTGACTTTAAAATATGTTAAATAATTTGATGTTTTGTAAAAAATATGGACTTAAAAAATTTATTAATAATTTTAGTATATATGAATAAAACATGAATTATAAAGATAATAATAATAATAATTAAATTATTAATTTTTGATAAATATTAGAAATAATTAATTTTGTTCATTAATAAATTGATTTCATTAATTTTTTATAATACTTATTTGAGAATAGTGAGAAGATTAGAACTTTTATTAAATATAAGTTAAATCATATCAATTATCTTCACAAATATTTTTTAAGGATACAGGTTAAGATTCATCATTAGATTACTTAATCTTTTGCTGGTTTTTTTACTTTTTATTACTGAGAGTAAACGAATACTCTTCATCTTCAAACTCATCCATTTCAGAATCTATTCTTTAAAGCTATTTACTGTTCATTTTGTTTATTTCAGGCTAGGATGCAATAGTATGATAATTATTTTTAGAGTATTGACTGCTTTCTTCATCAAGAATATTAGTACTGCTCTTAATACTGTCTTATACTTTGGATTTAAATGCATTAATAATATTCATAGTATTGACTACTTTCTGGACTGTATTTGCAAATTTATTAGTATTGTTTTATTCTTCCAACTCAGTTTGACTGAATTAAATAAAAGATTTTTTAACTTTAAGCGATAATAGTCTGGAACCACTTCTTTGTAAAAACTGCTTTTGCATCATAATCATCTGCTTTTTGCGTTTAATTTTCATTACATCTAAATATTTTAAACTCATACATTCTAATAAACTTTCTATTTTATATTCTAAACGTATTTATATTTTTTCATTATCTTCATATGCTTCATCTCTTTCTCCTACTGGAGTTCTTGATTTAAATTCAGCTAAACGAGCAAGTCCTTCTAAGAATTCAACAAAGTTCATTGCCATATATTTTTCACTATTTATTTCATCTTACAAAGTTTAAAGAGAAAGATTATAACTTAGTACAACATCTCTCTCTGTTAATAAATTATCCTTGAGATGGAATTCTTCAACCATATCCTAAAATTCTTAGAGGCTCATTGTTTTTTAATTTGAAGGAGCACCTCTTTTCTCAGATTTCCTTGAATCAGAGTACTCATTCCATAAAGTTTTTATAAAATTAATATATCTCTTCATCATTTCATCACATTACTTTGTCCAGAATCTTCATTTTTACAAATAAAAATAAACACAAATCCAAAAATGAATATTAACATAATTTACCTAATGTTACGCCATTGCTAAGGGTCTTCATATTCAGCTGTATATTATAAGAATTTCTAATTATTGAGGAGAAGGTTAAGGGCTTCAGATGATGTTTTGGCTACTTTTGTACGAATATATTTATCTATAGCTATTCTTCCCATAAGTTCAACAAACTCACTTCTGATAACTGCCTTTTCAGGTGCTCTGTAATTTTTAACTTTAAGTGCTTTGGAACTAGCTGCAATAAAAAGGCATTCTATATCTCTCATTCTGATTAAATTGTTATCAATTATTTTACTCTCTTGAGCGAAATGTGCAAAAGCATTTAAAGTAACACAAAAAACATCATTAAGAATACCAAAGCAAGAAAGATATCTATACAAAACTCTTATTTTAGGGTATTAATCCAGAATTATTCTTTTACACTCATTCAGATTTGCACCTTTATCTGCTTGTTAAATTATATTTTGTAATTTAGAGTTACTCCAATCATCGTCAAAGCACTTTTACTCCAACTCTGGATTATCTGGTATGAAAGATCTAAACAAAGATATTCCTCTGTGCCATTAATTTGTATAGTTTATTTTATAGTAAGTTTCTTCTTATCTGGGTAAACATTTAACTTAAACTTCATAATCACCTTTTTTCTTTTATATATTTTAATGAAGCTTAGTGCTTATCACATTTACTGTTGTAGGAACTATAAATTCTAAAACTGTACCATCTAAATATTTAACATTGAATTTTCTCTATTTACTATTTTATAAGTGATGGGCTGAGAAAGTATGTTCACTTTATTAAATGGTATTATCATCTTCTTCATCATATATTGCTAAATTTTAATCATTTACATGGAAATCTATTTTTTCATAATCATTTGATTCAAAAAGTAGTTTAGTGCATGGATTAGTAAAGAAGAACAAAATTTTCCTATTTGGAGGGCACATTCTTCTCAAGAAATATCTAGTTGGATTTTCTGGATCACGATCCATATACATAGGCTAGAAATCCTCAAAATCTAAATGTAAAAAAGCAGGTTCACTTTAAAAAACATCACTGCCTCCTTCTGATATTTCAAATTCAATTTCCTACCAGCCATCACATATCCAGCAATTATCAGTGACATTACAATTAAAATTTTATAATCTAAAATTAACAAATTCAATAATTAATTTCAATTTATATATAAAATATTTAATTTACTTATTTAACCCAAGACATTTGACTGAGTTTATATCTCTCCTCATCAAAGTATGGGTAGAAACGTGTTTTTATAGAATTTCTTCCTCATTTGGAAAATAAATAAATCCCCTTGAATCAATAGTTGCATGTGCTTCATTTCCTTCAAAATGAAAACTTTTTTTAAGAAATAAAATTCAATGACTTAATTAAAAATAATTGAAATATTTTACCCATAAAGTTTTTAATTCTTTTTTAAAGCTTCACAAATAAGCTTACATTCTTCTTTGGTAAAAAGATTATAAGAAAGATCGAAATGTATCAAACCTGATTCTAACTTTGAGCAGCTATCTATGAGTTTTTTTCCACAACTCAAATTAGGGTTTTAACCTAAGCTGTTATGACTCAAATCTAAAACCTGTTTAAATTACAAAAAATAAAATAAAAAAAATATTTTTATGAAACAAATTTACCTTAATGTTAACATTGTTACTTAAACCAGATGAAATATCAACCCCACTTTTAGAGCTGAGCTTATTCCAACTTAGATATAGTTCTTATATACCACAATTTTGAAGTAAAATTTCTTTTAAATAAGGACTAGAAAGATCAGTTAATTTGTTGTGACTCAAGTTCAGCTGTTACAGAGTAGAATTTCTTTGTAATGTGGTTGATATAGATTTTAAACCAATATCAGTTAATGAATTATTTGATAGATTTAGTTGGATCAATGAAGGATATTGCTTTGCATATAAAATATTACAAATAGCTATGTAATCATTATTAGTTAAAAAATTGCTGGATAAATCAAGTTTTCTTAAATTTTTTGGTAGATTTTAAGATATCAAAGCTAATGCTTATCCAGTTAAATTATTATCTTGTAAATTAAGAGAATTCAAATCCTCAAAATCAGGATGCTTTAAAGCTTAAGCTAACATTTCACAATAAGTTTTACTGATTTAGAGTCTAGAAAGATTAAGATTTTTTTTTTCTTGTACACTATCATTATCTTCATCAAGTTAACTCTTAGAAGAAACCATGTTTTTTTATAAATAAGTAGCAACTTCATTGCTGTCTTTAAATGAAACTTTGTCTAATGATTTTCTGTTTTCATTTTCAGTTAATCCATTTTTATGATTAAGTATATTGCTTGGTGCTTTCTTTAAATGTTAGCTTAAGGAAGAATTTCTTTTATTTGAATTTTATAAAACTTGTTTACCAAAATTTTATGGAGTGAAAGATTTCGTTTCTTTTTAACTCATAGGAGTAAAAATTTAGCTTTATGAATTTTTTATATTTTTTTGTAATTCATCCAATGAAGAATCTATGTTATTTGTATTATACATAAATTCTGAAACTCTTTTACCTTTTACTTGTGAAGCCAATAAAGCAGGTAATTCTCCTTTTTCTTCTTATTTTAGAGGGCTTCCATTAGCATCAAATGATTGACGCTTTTTTCTCTTTTTAATTGCATCGTTGATGCTCTTTTTATTTAAGTTAGCCACTATACCTAATTTACGAGGAAGGACATTCTTTGTAATGGTTGTTGATAACATAGCTTAGCCTATATCCATTTTATCATTAAAATGTTTGGCTTCATCCACAATATGATCTATTTTCTTATAATCTATTGCAAAGTTTTTTGTTGTCTCAGCTTATTAGAGTAAAGAATATTCATTTTCATATGACATTATATCTTTTTTAGGTAATGATTTAATATTTATTGAAGATTTAGTCACATTAATTGTATTGTCTTTAGAAACAAATGAAGATTATTCTAAAGCAGATATTTTTCTAATATTTCTTTCAGAATTTATCACAATATCTTTTTTATTCTTCAAACTATTGTTGGAAGCATTTTCTGAATTTTATATTTACTTATTACTGTTGCTGCTATCAGCTGATTCTGTTTGTACTGTGCTTTCTATTTTACAAATTTTTATAAGTGCTTGATTTTAATGATTAATATTATTGTCTTAATACTCTAACTTTCTAGATTTTGGTAAGGGGCTTAATTCTAAAAGCTCATTATACATTCTACGATCTTCATCACTATCATCATTAGAATTTTATCTTGAGTAATTATTTTTGTCATTTTTGGTGTCTTTAAAAATAAAAGATTAAAGATCAGAAGTGTTATTTAGTTCGTTTGGATTAATATTGTTTGCGTTATTGCTGTTAAATTTTTGTAACTTTTCTGGTTATCTATTCTAATAAATGTGGGAGTTAGAGGCCAGCTGTTAGTAAAAAACATTTTTAAGAGTAGCTGAAGATGATTAAAGCTAATCAATAGAAATTTTTGGATTAGAATTATTTTAAAACGCCTAAGAAATGCGATCAGTTTGAATACTTGAATTTAAAATTTTCTAAGAATCCTTAACTTAAGAAAAATTCAGTTTACTTTAAATTAATATTTCGTTATCTTGATTTGCTAAATCTTTCTTATCAAAAATCTGTTTTAAATTTAATACAGAATTTTAATTAATAATAGATGACATAGATTATTGTCCATCTAAAATATTTATAGATGAATGGATCTTGTGCTCCCTTCTATTAGAAAGAGGTGTAAGATTATTATTTTATAGTATAGAACTATCCATGAATATTTTCTTTGTAATTTATTCTTCATTTGCTTTAGGAGACTACATTATCTACTCATTTACAGCTTGCGCTTGAGATTAAAAAGTTAAATCCCCGTTAACATGCTTTGTACTGCTTTTTATATTTACACAAGACCTAACTTTATACTTGGTAGAAATAGGATGACCCGAAATCTTAGTCTCCATAAGAATACTATCTAAATTTTATTTTGTGTTTACAGAAAAAATGCTTTAATTTTGTTAGTTAAACTAAGGATAAAAAGTATTATTTGATAATGCCTTTTCACTGCCGTTTCTACTATACAAAAATCTCTATTATGTATTAGACATACTAAATTCCTTCTAATCTTAAAAGCTATCCGACTACAGCATATTGCTATTCATTTACTAAAAATAGTTACGCTCTGTCCTGTTTAAATTGCTTAATGCTATACTATTAGAACCCATTTAAGATGAAATTGGAGGTAAGTAAGAAGAATTTAATCCACTCATATTACTACTTGCAGTTTAATCCATCTATTACTTTTTACTAATGGGTATAGGAGACAGCATTTACTTTCCATTCACTATTTGAGAAAGTCTCTAAGTTTTAAGTTGTTCCAAAGATTCTGCTTACCTATAACTTATTGGAGTTTATTAATTTGCTAAAGATGAAAATGTAGTTTCTAATCCTGTAGCCAGTGAGCTTTAATTGTTGTATTTCTAATTATAAGAATATTATGATTAAGATGTAGGGGTATCTTAATTTGAAATAGACTTCTTAGTATCTCTAAACTGACTTAAATCAGAATTAGAAATAATATTCTATCCAGCTAAATTAAGTTTACTCATGGAGCAAATCAAAAATATTTCCTAAAATCCTATATTATAATGCTAGATATTTGTGTTTTATCTTCAAATTCTAGTCTCAGCAATAACTTAAAAGCTTTTTATTTAGATTAATTTAACTTTTTTAAAAGTTCTTTTATTTGTAATATTCTGATATAAGTGAATGATATATTGCTGCTAATTAATTTTTTTTTAAACAAATTAATATTTGTTTGGAAAATAATATCATATAATAGAGCCAATTAATAATAAGAACATTAATTCAAATCATTAATCAGTATTTTTCTATTTGAAAAAAAGTAATAAATAGATAGATAGAATTTACTATTTTTCTTTCATGCTAATAGAACTTCTCACTGATAATAATTTTCTGTAATTAAAAGTAAACAATATCAATCCATACTGAAAAATTAAATTTGCTGGTAAATTATTTCTATCTGCAAGGTTTATCATATTTTTAAGGGATTTATTTATAAAAAATAAAGTATTTTTTATTTGTAGCTATTTTTTGTACTTAAACATTTCTTTTTTCAAGAAAGTATTTTGTTATTTAAATTATGTCAATATTTTTTCTTTTATTTTGATAAAATTTAATTTAATTCAAATTCTCCCTTCAGTTATTTGACAACCCTTCATATGAATTAACTACCTGCTTTTTTAATTTTGATTTTTACCAATTTTACAAAACAAAATTTCTGATTTTCAAATTAATAAATTTATGTTCTCAATTAATTTAAAATGATAAATACTATTATAAAAAAAAACATAATTAAACTTTAAAAAGTTTTTTAACTTAATTTTTACTTATTAATAACCACTTTAGATTATTGCATCCTAAAGTTTATTAATTTTAAATACACTTTTTGAAAAAAATTTAAAATTTATAACCAGATTGAAATGAAAAATTAAGAATTCAAAAATAAGATTTTCAAACAAAATAAATATAAATATATTTATATTAAATCAATAAATTATTCTAATAAATTCAATTATGATGATCAGGGTTATCAAAATACTTACTGAGATTAGAGGGTTTTGCAATTTATATACCATTTCCTTCATTTTCGCTTCTTTTATCCTCTTCAATAGGCTCAAATGTTTGGCTAAGATTAACATTGATATCCTTATTATTCACTATTTAAAAAAAATGATTTTATAAATGACTAAAAAATATATTTTAAGTTTGTTTTAATTGTAATTTTGGAAAATTTTACCTTTTTCTGGATTTTAATTTTAACTTTTTTCATTAAGTTATCTATTTGTAGTAACAGGAGTTTGAGTGAAGGATATATTGTTTGAGTCTAAGTAATCTGTGTTATCGTTTTATCCTTGTTAGATAATCTAACTTTTATTTTATACATTTGATTACATCAGTGAAATCGATTAAGATTAAACTAATGAAAATGCACCCTTTTAATTTAATTAATCTAAATTTCTCAAGTTATCTATTTTGGATTGGCTTTTATCTTATTGCATCGGTATGCAACTAATGTTAAAGAAATCTTTATTTTCTTCATCTTCCTCTTATTGTATAATTGTTTTATCTACCTTCATTGTAGTATCAGGTTGGAAGATACTTTTTTTTAGAACTGATACTCCTTTTCTATTTTCGTTTTCACCCTCGTTATCATCTGAATCATCATCGAGCTCTATAGGCTATGTCCCAAAATCAAAAGAATTCTCTTTAAACATTCCAACTAATTTTGGATCAAGCATTTTTACTAACTTTTCATCTATCTGACTCTTCTTTCCTCTTTAGGCTTTCTTTTATATGTAGTTAAATGCTCTTTATGCATCCTATGCTTTTTATAATGGGTCTTTATCATCCAAAGCAAAAATTGTAAACTTTGCATCATTTTTTTATTTTTTTGGCAACTCCGAATCTCTTAAATTAGGGTTGTTCATGCTCACATTCAGTCCTGTCATATTTGGAGATTTCTCATTCGCGTTTTCTTAATTCTCAGAAGCAGCAGCTGCTTCTTATTCTATCATATCTTGTAATTTTAATTATGGTCTAGGCAAATATTCAAACAGCTTAATTTAGTGCTCATTAAGTAACAAATGTTTTAATTTTTCTAGCTCAATCATTTTGTTTATGATATAAAAAATATCAATTTAATTGTACAATTTATCTGTACCATATGTGATGATCTTCTGCTTAACAGATTGGAATCGTTTGAAAAATCTCAAGTAATAGTGCAGATAATCTCTAAATTTTATCTGAAGCTCTGAAAATTGTACTTTAAAAAAGTTGTTTACATCGTTGGTAATCTCTTCTTTTTTTTTCGTATTTGCTTAGTTTTTAATTTAGTTAAATAATTCTTAACTATTTTTTACATCAGTTTTAGAAACTTTCAGCTTTTAGCTTTCTTTAAGAGCTTGCTATTAAGACACCTTTTCAGTTGTATTTTTAAATTGAGGTTGATCATCTTTCTTTTAAGATTTATTAGCTTTGGCTTAATCTTTTTCTATTTCTTCTTGATCTTCTTGACTAATATTGAAGATAGAATTCAATAGTTTTCTATTTAATTCTAATTATGATAAAGGCTTACAAATTAGAAATCCTATAGCTAATAAACCATTAAATAAACCACCTAATTAAGAAAATGCCTTTTAATTAATAATTAATTATGAATTAATTTTTTTATTTAAGTAAATTTTTGTTTTCTAAGTGAATAATTAAAAAATAAGTAAACAAGAATATTAATTATACCTAATCTATCTTGAGATATGATCTATAGTAATTGATTTCTAAATTCTTTTCATAAACTATTGTCAAACTAAACATAGTATCACTGGTTCTTGGCAAAACCGATTCTCCTGTTGTACTCAGAGACACAACTCTATCTTTTTTCCATTTTTTACCATATAAAGCAAAATCTGAGTTAATGTAGTTATTAACAAGATTTAGAGTGATATACTTATTGAAATCGGGACCAGAAACCCAATAAAGATTTTTTCCTATAGTCTAGTAAGGCTTATACTTATTTTGAATTTGAATGATGTTATTTGACATAAATAAAGCCAAGGTGGGTTATTAGATGTAATTCATTTTTTTCTCCTAACTAGCACATCCATCTCCTTTATATTCATCAAAATGTAGAACTATAGATCTATAAATTTCTGCTGAGAACTCACCTTCAATCATTGCATTATCTTCATTTATGTTGAAGCAATACATTTTCGGATAGAGCTGTTGCAGAAAGTATTTGTTTGTATCTTCTATCTGGAAATTTTCTTCAGTACATGGAACCATATTAATTTCATTAATAACCCATTTTTATTCATATTCCCCTGTGGTTTGATTCAGAGTTTTAATTAAATTTTACTGAACTCCTTTCACCCTGTAAATGGTTTCATCCATGAATTAGTTAAAATTATAGTCTTACAGACCAATAGCAAAGTTAAAAGTTTTAGGAGTAATCTTAAAGGATTCTGGTTAATATGTGTAATCATTGGATTAAATGACTTGGGGACTTGATTAGTTGAATAGAACTTCGAGTACTGATATTATCTAAAAAAACAAAATTCCTAAAATTCCTAAAGTAATGAAACCTCCAAATCGAGTGTTATGACTTGGAGAAGAGTTAAATCTGATAGCTATAGCTATTCCAAAAATATCAATACTTTCTAAAAAACTTGGTTTAGAAAACTGTGATCCTAATTGCATTTTTATTTTCCTGTTTGCTTGTTCTTTTTTAATAAATTTTTTGTTTGCCTTTTTTTTAATTTAAGTTATCCCAAATTTTAGGTTATTTTTATTTTTTTAAATTACTATTTTTATGATTATTAATTACCTACTTCTTATTTAAAAACTAATTTCTTCATATTAACATGCAGTTTATTTTATTTCAATAAAGGATTAATAAACTAATCTTGGCTAATGATTACAGAGTAATTAAAATTAGCAGAAGATGTGAATGTTTCCATAAAAACTGACATTTGGCATATTTGAATCTGTGATGTAAATTAAAATTTTGATTGTATTAATAATATACTCTAAGAATTAATATTTATGTAGGATCAATAGCTGAACTAATTTATTAACAAGATGGAAAATAATAATCTTTAAATTTAAGTTGATATTTATTCACTTTTAAAGTAAATTTTTGGTTTGTAATTAAAAATTTAAATAAAATTTAATGACAAAATTTACCTGAAAATCAAGAATATATTAATTCCACTTTATCATTTAATTAAATTCTGATTATTTTTTTATGAAAGACAATAAATATGTTGTAACTATTTTTTACCAGCAAATTTTCATTTGAATAAAATAAAAGAATAAAAAAATAGAAAGAAAATATTAATTAACAAATGAAAAAATAATTGATTTTTCTAATTTTTTCATTAAAAAGTTGGTTTTTCTCAAAAATAAATTTTAAAAAACCTAATATGATTTTTTTATAAAAACTTATTAGAAGCTGAATATTTTAATAATACAATAACCTATTTTTCGATGTTGCAATACAAATATTGTTGGTTTAATTTTAGATTTAGTAATTTTTTTAGAACAAAACAAAAGAAAAAAAGAAAACAGAAAGAAATTGTTTATTTGAATAATTCTTTTAATATTATTAATTTTTTTATCTATTTCTATCACTTTTTGTTTTGATTATTGAGCTATCCATTAACAATTGAAATCATTTAATTTAATGGATTTTACAATTACTAAGTACTTTACTCATTACTTTCTTATTTTGTTTCTAATTCTATTGGTTCTTTTGTTTCAAAACTTGATTCTAACTGCTATATAGTTTCAGTTTTGATGACACTCTTTATTTTTTATCTTAGTTATTCTTTTTTCTCATTTTTAACATCATCCCAAAAACAATATGTATTATTCTAATTGGTACCTTTTATATTTATTGTGATCTAAGATGTATTAAAAGTCTATTTTTTTTTATCTTTCGAAAATATTTTATCATATTTTTGGCAGAGAGAAAAAAGAAGACTCTCTAATTTATATCTTAAATGTAATTATTTTCTTTCTTTCTCATCATATTCCTATTCAACTTCACCTACAGGTATCATAGATTTCTTTTCAGCTATACGTGCTAACGCCTCTAAAAATTCATCAAAATTCATTTAAAAATAGCGATCATTATTCAGTTCATCAACTTGAGTCATTATTGAAAGACAAAAAGTAAATGGTATTTCTTTTTCAGGATAGAAATCATCTATTAACTCAAATTAAACGATGAAATCTTTAAACTCGTATATTGACATAGTCTTTATGCTTGAATAGTATCTTTTTTCTCCTTTTCTTGAATCAGCGTATTAATTCCAGAGTGTCTTTACAAGTTCTAGGTAGCTCTTAAAAGTTGCATCACATTATTAATTCCAATACCTATTCAAGTTATTTATTTGAATTAAACAAAGAAAATAAAAAATTGATAAATTTTAATTTTAATTAAGAAAGAATTTAAAATTTTTTTATTATCGCTTTTTCTTTACTCAATTTAAAATTTTTTTTATTATCGCTTTTTAATTACTCTTATTTTATTTATTTATTTTAATAATTAAAATACCTTTCGTCTCTCCAAAATTAGGAATTTTCATATTACATCAAGTAATCTAGAAAGGCACTACTACTTAATATAGCTTCTATTGCTTGTTAAGCAGTAGTATATATTTTACTTTTATTGTACTTATCAACAGCAAGACGCACAATAACTTCAATAAATTCATTACGCACTAGCGTTTTGTCAGGTGCACGATAACTTTTATTTTTTACAGCCTTTGAACTAGAAGTTGTGAAATTTAAATCTATATCACGTATTTTAATTAGATTATTATCATAAATTTCAGTTGCTTGTACAAATTGAGAAAATGGATTCTAAGAAATACAAAAAATATCTCCTGACATACCATTTACTGATAACATTTTATAAGCTATCCTTAAATGAGGATATGCTATACGTAATATTTTTTTACATTCATCAAGATTACTTCCTCTTACTGTCTGAATAATATATGATATTTTACTATTATTCCAATCCTCTTCAAAACATTTATCTTCCAGCTCCTCACTATCTTCAATATAATTTCTGAACAATGAAATCCCTTTATGCCACTGATCACTAAAGTTGATTTTATAAAATGTTTCTTTTTCTCTAGGAATTGATTTTATATTAGACTCATAGTCATTGCTTAGAATTGCTGGACCTACTTGCTAAGTGGTGATTACATTTATTTTAGCAGGTGTTGGGTACGAAATCACAGAACCATCAAGATATTTGACCGTAAATTTCTTTTTAAGAGTCCCATCAGTGATTAATTCTTCGTCATCTTTAAAAAAAGTTGGATTAAATCCCTCTGGTATAAAAAAATCCACCTTATCGTAATCTTTAGAAGCATAAACTACATTTTTGCAGGGATCAGAGAAGAAAAATGATATTTATCTACCAGGAGGGCACATTCTGTATAAAACAAATTTATTTGGATCATCTTAATCTTTTTCCATATAAAAAGGCTAATAATCCTCAAAGTCTAGATGCAAAAATGCTGGTTCACCTGTAAAAGAATCACTAGACCCATGTTTTATTTCAAACTTAATTTCTTACCAACCATCACAGAGCCAGCAATTATCTACAGTTTTACAATCAAAAGACTGTGCCCTATTACATTTAATTATATTTATTTAATTAAAGTAAAAATTTTTAATTCTAATTCGATGAAATTATGACATTTTTATTCTCATTTTTCTTATATACTACGATTACAAAATAAAAATATTATTTTAGTTTGGGTCAAAACTAATAAAATAAAAAATTCATTTCTTTTAAAATTAGAATAGAATTAACGCTTAGATTTTGATATCTAAATAGTGTTAATAATTTTTTTATTCCAAAGTTTTATTAATAAAAATTAATTTGAAATGATATTACCTGTTATGACCTGTAGAATTAACATTTTAAATAGATCTTTGTTACATATGAAAATCTAAAACGTTTCTTCTTAAGATATCTTATTCTGTTTGGAGAAATATAAAACCTCTTGGATCGATGACAGCATTGCATTAATTTCCCATAAAATGAAATCCAAAAAGTTTATAATTATTAGAAAGGGCTTCTGATATTTGTATTGCCTCAGATTTTACATACTAATTGTATGATAAATCTAAATGCCTCATTCCTGATTCAACAGTTGAACAACTCTGTAATAATTTTAAGCCTGTCTAAAGTTTACTTAAAGATCCTAAGCCATTATGGCTCAAATCAATAACCTTAATTAAAAAATGTTATTAAGATTTTTAAAAATTAACTGAAAAGGTAAATAAATTAATAATTAATAATGAAAGAAATTTTACTCTCATATTGCTATTTGATGCTAAGCCTTCAGCAATACATAGACCTCCTCTAGAAGAAATTTTATTCCATTGTACATACAATTCTTGTAAATAGGAGTTATTTTAAAGTACTTGTTACAAGTAAATACAGGCTTAATCTCCTAATTTATTGTAGGATAAATCAAGAGAGTATATAGTAGTGTTATTTTAGATAGCATCTACTATTGTTTTAATTCCATTATCTCCTAGTTGGTTGTTTGATATATTTAAATATCTTAAATGGCTATATTTTTTACTGTTAAATGCATATTTTAATGAAGCTGCACCATTCACTCCTATATTATTATTTGAAATATCTATTCTAGTTATGTTTTCTGGTAAATTTTGTAGTATCAGCTCAACTGATGCATTAGTCAAGTTATTTTATGATAAATTTAATGAGTATAAATCAGAGAAATCAACATGAGCCAATGCAGAAGCGATTATACTTTGATATGTGCTGCCAACATTTAAATGAGATAGATTTAAATATTTTTTGCCATCTTTAGTTTAAGTTTTTGAATTTTCACTACCTAACTTAGAGATTAAACCTAGCTTTCGAGGCAATACATTTGATTAATAAGCTTTATATAAAATAGCATGCTGTAAATCAGTACCTTGATTAAAATGATCTGCTTATTACTACATCCTATTTATATTTTTATATGTAGAATGAAAGGTTTCTGAGTTATCTTATTCATATGAATTCATTTCTCCTATTCTAGTCTATAAAGCTTGTGAAAAAGATAGAGTTGACTAATTTTAATTACCAATACCAATTTAATTGTAATTTCCGTCCAGGCTAAATTAATTTTATTGAAAAGAAAACATTTTATTATTTAAGTTTCTGGCTGGTTTACCAAATATTGAATCTGGACTTTCAGGTGCAATTAATTCATGAAAAACATTTTTTTCATCAAGCATCTCTTTGAGAGTTGAATTTATTCCATTTACCTATTATTCTTACTAATATCTATCTTCAAAGTAATTTTATTTTCCGTCTTGATTAGCAATTTTATAGTGTTAAGGAGATGAGGTCCCCAATTTCTAATAAAATTACATTTTAAGTTTATCAATATTTAGGTTTGAGCTAAAGGTATTATATGTCATATTTTTAGATTATTCTTTAGCTGTGAGCTATTATTTATTTGATTAAAAAAGATTGCTTTATGTTAGATTGCTATTTGTGCTATTACTTTTTGTAGGTGTAAGCAAACTACTTGCTGCTAAATTTAAAACAGATTAATGTTTTAAAGGAGTTGAATTAGCAGACTTAGGAATGTTGAATTGTTAAGAAAGTTAATATTTTGTATTATTTATAGAACTTTTGTTATCTCTTAATTTTTCATATTCTTCACTTACTATTAAGCTATCTTTAATAATACCTTCTACTGTTTATTTATAAGGAGCTAGCTTTCTAGCAGATTAAGATTGTTTAATCTAACCAAGCTTCAAAGGTTAGCCAATCATTTCTTTACTGTTAGTTTCTTAATTTGATTTACTATTTTCTAAAGCTTACGAAAAGAGTTTTTATTCATCTTTTTAATAAAAATATATTTAAATATTCAAAAGTAGAATCAACAATTAAAATAATTTTTTGAATTTTGAATAAATTGAATTTTTTTTTTTCCTAAAATTTTTATAATTAACTGATATTTTATCTAAATTTTTAAAGAAGTTCAAAATACTTACCATTTTATAAATGTGGTAAGAATGCTTGACGAGAAGAATTATGAACATCATTATATAAAGACTTTGATGTTTACCTTCTCAATTCTCTTAGTGGCTGTGAAGGTTTGTTGTTTGGTTAGTCTAAAAAGCCTTTATTATTAGAAAAAGAAACTTTTGCTAGATTTGGACTCTAAAGAACCTCTTAAATATTAGTTATTATATCCTGGTTTTTACTAGAAGTTAGTTGTTATTATTCATCTTAATTATAGAAGGATTGATTAGGAGAACCTCTTAGAGATTAAAAGTTTATCTTACTATTTCTAAATGAAGATTTGGGTGTATTTATTTGTAAATTAACTTTAGAATTAGTCTAATTCATTCCTACTTTACTCTGATTATCTGAAGTCTCTCCTTCATTAATCGAAGAGTTACTTTGATCTTAAGATGATCTTTTTATTTAAAAAAGATCTTATGCTTGCTTCATCTTAAACTAGCGTTACTATTTTAAGGGACTATCACTCGAGACTAGGCTCATTTAATCTGATTATTGGTACCAAGTTAAGAAAAGTATAAATTGTGTTAGTTATAAATTTGAAGTTAATTTCCTTTTTAAATACTTAACTATTTCAAAATAAATAAATAAATTTTAGTATTCTCTCGAACTCCTACTATTGTTTTCTAGATAAAATTTGATTGTAAAAACTCTACTTTTACTTTTTAATAATTTTTTGTTTTTAATATGTTTGCAATTATTATTCAATCACAAGTTTATTTTAAGTAGAAAGTAATTATGATTGATCATCATGTTAAATTTAAGTAACTACAAATTCTTAATAAATCGTAGTTAATTATTTATTTATTTATTTTTTCATTGCAATCTTTATCTTTTTTATCATCATTTTAAAATAGAATTTTAATAAACTCTATTGTTTGTACTTGCTTTATCACCAAAATGTGAACTTTGTTATCCAATAATCCAAAAAAAATAATTTAATTTTAATTATTGTTTATTGATTAGTTCCAAAAAACAAATAAACATCATAAACATCTAACTTACTTATTATAGAAATATAAAAATTTAGTAAACCTACATAAAAATTAAATGCTTTCTAATGCTATTGGCACAAACAAATAAAAAATGTACTCAAATAAAATTTCCAAACTTTGATAGTATTTAAAAAATTTTTTTTTATTCATTCTTTTAAATATTTTTTACTTTTACTTTTTGTTCAAACGTTTAAGAGAAAAAAAGAAGAAAATTTCCAAAAAATGGTGAATGAATGCGTTAAAATTAAATGTTTCTCATATATTTATTTGCTCATGTTTAAAATTAAAATGAAAATTTAAGATGGTGATTTTAACTTAATTAAAAAATAGAAGGTCTTTACATTTAGTAAATATTTGTTTTTTAATAGTCACTTTCTCTTAAAAATATAATAACAAGTAGTTAAAATACAACTATTTACATAGTAGTGCATTTATTTGATAATTTTAAACTGATTTAAATAAAATAAATTATTCATTCTTTATTTATAAAATAATTTTTATTTTTATTATAAATTTATCTGTTTAAAATGTAATCATAAAGAAATTTGAGCTTTAAGCCATAAAAATAGGTCAATATTAACTTCTTAATTAAGTTATTAGTACAAATGAGCATATGAAGATAATTTAATTATTAAATAATTTTAAATTGAATCATATTTCTTTCATTTGGAATATAGAAAATAATTTTTACTATTATTGAGATCGTTGATTGATATGTTTAAGATGAAAAAGTGAGTAATAAAATTATCTTTAAAATTTAGTTATGATTTTAAATAATAAGTTCGATTCACCTAACTTAAGCTGGCTATGACTTAAAAATAAAGAATATATATAAATTTTAACAATCTTAGCTATTTAAAAAAACATAATATTAATTTTTAAGATACTTAACTCTTCATAAATTGACTACAGGTCTTTTCATGAAGAGCAACTTACACACAATTTTGATGCCCAGCCAGGTGTTATTTAACATATTTTTATTTCTTAATTATTTTCTTTAATGTCATCAAAAGGTTTTGATAACAGACTTAACAATTTCTCAACTCCACTATAGTCTCCTTTTTCAGCCTACTCTATAGCTTATTACACCATATAATTTCTTAGAACAAGTGCAGGATTGACTGAGTCCATTTTTTACTTTCTTTCTGAATTAATTTTATCAAAATCTATATTTTCTCCTTAAATTTCTTCAGATAATCTCTTTTTATACAACTTAAACCAACTTATTAATGATGATTGATTATTTCCTTTAAACTCTTCATCTGTTAAATCTTTTATTTCAAAATATTTTTCAAGTTTTTCTTCTTACTCTTGTATAAATTTTTCTGTTATCCCCTTCATAGCTAGAATCATTGGATTTGATTACTAAATAGACTTAAGCTATTTATTTATTCATATTAAAAATCATAAAAAAATTATAATTTGAGTTAGGTTATTTACTTAAAATAATTATGATTCATCAAACAAAGGCTTTTATCTTTCTATAATGGTTTCTTTAGATGCAGAAAAACTTAGCAATTCGCTCATTAATTCTTAATCTGATTATTCAATTTTCACATTTCCATTTTCATCAAATAATTCTTTTGATAGTTTGATTTGGCTTAATTTTCTAAAGAAATTAGTAAATTCACTTCCAGAAGAATCCATAAAATCCATAAGATTATTTATGATTCTCTTATCCTATTATAAATTCTTTTCATATAAATCTTCTCTAAATAATCCTATTTTTCTTCTCATCAATGTAAAATAATGATCATAGTATATTTTATCAAAATTTTAAACAACATATTCCTTTACTTTCTCTTCATCTACTACCCATTTAATACCTTCTATCAATCTAAGAAGATTCCATTTACATGCACTTGGTTAATTCTGATAGCAATAATATCCATCTTTATCTGAATGATTGCAAATATGCTTTTTGTCGAAATGCTCCATAAAACCAAAAGGCCCATAATCTATTGTGACTCCGACAACACTCATATTATCAGTATTAAGAACTCCATGACAAAATCCTACCTAAATTTATTTTTGATTAAATAAAATTTAATATCAAACAAAAAATTAAGCAAGATATTACAGATTGCCATTTAGCTACTAATTCTGCAGTTCTTTTAGTAATTTCTTAAATAAAAAGCATATATTTATCTTCTTTACCATCCAACTGTGGATAATGATGCTTTATTACAAAATCTAATAATTCAGGAATCATTTATTCTCCTAATCCCTCGCTTGGGCCTTGCTTATTGCAAATTTAGAATGAACCGAACCTAAATAATGTTAATAACTATCAAGAAAAATTTTTTAAAGAGAGAATTACCTAATAAAAGAAGGTGATAATCTTAAAACTACTGCACATTTTTCATAAACTACTTTCTAATTGTATAATGGATCTCTCATAGCTTAATCATCAGTAATTGTTATTGATGCTGCTCTAGTTGTTGGGATATTTAAATAATGCATAGCTTCACTGCACAAGTATTCTCTTATTGAAGATCTTAGTACTGCATTTCCATCAGCAAAACGAGAATAAGGAGTTATTCCACTACCTTTTAGTTACAATTCTACTATATCTCCTTCTTCATTTTCATTAAAATTAGATTTAATTATGATATTTCAGGAATATTTTTTATTTTACTTTAATTTTTGATATCCCCATAACTAATAGCTCTACCATCTCCTAACTAAGCAGCCCATGAACCAAATTGATGGCCACAATAGCAATGTGCTATAGGCTAAGCAGCCGAAAAAAAAAAAATTTTAACCATAAATGATATATCTTAATAACATACTTATGCATTAGAGGGTACAACATTTCCAGTTAAAATTTCGGCTGATTCCTTTTCGTCTTTAAGCACTTCTTCTTTAGTTAAGTCTAGCAAATTCAAAGCAGATTCACTAAGAGATACTATTTTAGGATTCTGACGAATTTATGGTTTGACTTTAGAATAGAATGCTCCTCTTACCTTAAAAAAAATCATGATTGAATTAGAACTATTTTTAGTTAGAGATAAGTGAGAAAGATGAAAAAAGTACCTAGTGAGGAGTATTGTCTGGATTTTCTTCTACAGGAAGAGAGTTAAATGCTAAATTTAAAAATTGGAGTTTATGTAATGATGACTTCTATTGCATTACTCTATAAGTTAAGAATTTATTTATAATTTTTTTACTAATAAGCATTAATTTATTATCAAAATTATGTTTTTTATGATTTCTAATTTGTAATGAATATAACAATACTAATTAAACTAACACATTTCAATTAAAATTTTGAGTAAAATCTTATGAAATTTCTTTTTGATAATAACGAAATACTCACTTTGTATCTTTGAAGTCAAAATCAAAATAAATAAATAAATTTTTGGTAATCTTTTAAATGAGAGTTAAATCTTTTTAAAATTCGAAGACGATGAGTCTGAAAGTATAAATAAAAATGGATAAATTATTATTAAATAAGAAATCTTATCATTAAGAAAATAATTAACTAATACACAACTAAGAAAAGCTTTAGTTTTTTTTAAATAATTCTTATTGTTTGAGAATGATTTTTTTTGGGATTTGATGAAAATTAGAAATAATTTTTTCATTTTATTTGAATGAAAAGATTAAATTATTTTTCTGAATTTTAACATGATAATTTTAAATCAAAATAAATCTTAGACAAAATAGGTAAGGAATAAGTTTTGAGAGTTAAATTCTTAAAAAATAATGTTTCATTTAAAAAATAATATTGCCAATATTAAATTCTAGTTTTAAAAAATATTAAAAAAGAGAAGTAGTTAGTGCTTAGTAACATTGATTTGTTATTAAAATTTCATTCAATCTAAAAAGAAAATTTAATTTTCTTAAAATTATTGAATGAAATAAAACTCAATTTTTCCCTTTTTAAATTGGCAATGTTGTTCTAAATTTGTAGGTTTCTTAAAAATTACTAACAGCAAACATCTTTGAAAAAAATATCAAAATGATTGAATGACTGATAAAGTATGCTAAATCTATATTTTTGAGAAAGAAATCTTCAATAAGAAATTTTACTTTTGATTTCTTTTTGCTTACACTATTTTATTTTACATATAGAAAATATACAGATCTTACAATATTTAGAAAGCAAAGATCAATTTTGAAAAAGTAATTAAATTTGTATTTATTTATATTAAATTCAAACTAATTCATACAAATTAATTTATCGGAGATGATTGAATAAATAATTTTATATTCTTTTTGAGATTAAAATGATATTCATCATATTTTCAGAATAGCTGATAAGAAAATAGATTTACAGATGATATTTTTCTAAAATTGAATGATAAAAACTTAATTTTTCCCTTCTTAAATCTAAAATGTTGGTAATTTAACATTGCTAACAGCAAAAATCTTTGAAAAGCTATCAAAATAACAAATTGGTTAATAAAATAATTCTAAATCTTTTTTTTTGAGAAATGAATAAAAAGTCAATATTTCAAAAAAGAAATAAGTTTGTATTGATTTTATTATTTTAGCTTCCATTATTTTATTTTACTTAGAGATCTTACACTATTTAGAAAGAAAAGATCAATTTTTAAAAAAGTAAATAAATTTTTATTTATTTGTATTAAATTCAATTCATGAAATTTTCAAAATTTATAATAGAAAAAGTCTTTAAAAGAGCTGTTAAAAGATATTAAATGATGGGCTAATACTAAATGAACAGCTTTTAAGAAAATAAATGTACATATAGTATTTTTGCTAAAAAAATATACAAATAATTAAAAAAGTAACTAAATTTTTGTATTTTATACAGAAGAAATGTATTTTAACAAATTAATATTAATTAGATTATCCAATGTAAAGTTATTATCTCTTTTTTAGGTATGTGTACTTTGAATTAAATTTGAAGAAATTTCATTTATGTTGATTATTATAATTAATATATATATGTAAAACAAAAATATATTTAGATATCTCTTTAGTTATTTTGATATAAATTAGTAAATAAAGAAAATGCAGTCAAATAATTTAAGAAACTAAAATATAAGTCATGTTTAAAGTATTCATAACCCATTAATGAGTGGCTAAAATAGTTAAAATGATAAAAAAACAACATAACTTTTTAGTTAACTTTTGAAAGAGTTTAAACTATATTATTTGGTAGCTATAGTGCTAAATTTACTATTTGCTGCATTGTTTTATGCACAATACTTAAATGCTTGTAATATAAACGATTTGAATATATGGATGATATATGCAGCTGTTATTTTCTCACTTTAATTTATTTTTTATATAATGGTAATCTTACCATCTTACAATAAAGCAAAGACTTATTATTTTGCTGAATAGCTTCATGAAGTTATTTTTGAAGGTGAAGAAGAGTATTACTTATAATTGGATAGGCGCTAAAGGAGAAAGATGCGAAAAAGAATAGAAAACCTGATTAAAGCACATTTTAAGAATTACTATAAAATGTTTAGATATATTGATTATTTACTGACAGTTTGCGATTTGGGACTTATCATACTAGGACTCATATACTTTTCTAAAAATGATTACTTCAAATATATGCTTTCATCTTAAAAGAATTCAACAATTAAAGAAGATTGTGAATTTGCTGATGTGTGGATAATTTTCTGGTGTATAATTTTACTTATAATTTCTCGAAAGCAAACAATCTAAATAGCTGTCTTACTTCTTTTTGGTAATAAAGCATCTGATATTTTATTAAAAATAATATTATATAATAAATTTACATATAAAAATTTATTCTGAAAAGATAAATTTTATAAGCTTGAATTAAAAAAACAAATTAAGCTACAAAGTTTTTAATATAAAAATTAATTTCAGAATTATTTTAATTACTTTTTTTTAAAAAAAAGCTTTTCCTGTATTGATATTCTATCTTCCTATAAAATGGATTAAACAAGATAGAAATAAAAATAAAATAAATTTAAACTGCCTTAAGGTGTTAAATAGTGTGAAATATGATCCTCATTTAATATAGGGCGATGAACACACATGTTCTATATGCAGAATGGATTATGTTATGGGAGATAGTCTTAAAATACTACCATGTAGTACTCTTCATCATTTCCATTCATCATGTATAAAAGCTTGGTTTCAAATATCTCCAACTTGTCCTCTATGTAGGAAAGAGTTAGGTTAAATAATAGAAGATATAAGGTCTAGTAATGATGCAAATTCATATCTCGTAATAGAATAGATAACTCATTCTTTGGCTAATTTAAATTAAATTGAAGATTAAAGAAATAGTAACTATCTAAACCAAAATAACAACAACAATGAAATTCAATAAGCTAATGGATTATGAAAAATCAAAATAAATGTCCTTTATTTATCAAAAAATTCTTTTTAAATGAACCTGTTAAATTATTTTATTTCACAAAATAATATCTAATTTGAAATTCATTAATAACTAAGTAAATAATAAGCTCAAAAGATACAAACAAATACATAATAATTATTTAATATGAATAAGTTTTTTTATCATTTAATAAAATGAATTTCCAAAGAATTATGAAACAAATTATTTTTCAAAATTGAGAATCTAATTTGAGTTATTATGTGTTTTGATGATTTAAACAAATATCTAAAAATTAAAAAAGAAAAGTTTGTTTAGCATTTTAAAATGTAATTTATGTAAAATTTATTGCTTTTATTTAATGTGTTTCCTAATTAATAAAGATAAAAAAGAAAAGATAATTTTTAGAGAAATTATTTTACTCTTTTTTGAAGCAAAATTTTATTTAAAAATAAACTCTAGATAGAGGTTAATAAATAAGCAAGATAAAAATTGAAAAGGAATATGACTTGAGTAATTACTTCATGCATTTTTAAGATTAAATTTTTTTCTATTGAGTAATTAAGATTTTATTGCAAATTGGATAAATTAATTGTCCCATCTAAGTCGATAAATTGATAGATATTAGAGTAATTTGTAAATTATGAATTTTCAATTTTATGAGTTTGAATTTTAATGATACATCAACTAATAATTTATAGAGCTAAAAACCAAAAACAATAAAAAATTGATTGATTTCTCTTCACATTTTGAAATTTGAGTAAATTTGTTATGTGTTTCAATTGAAATTTCTCCATTTTTTATAGATGGAAATACTCCTAAATAATATAAAAATCATCAAAAAAATTATTATAAAATGTGCTACAAATAAGATAAGTTACATTATACATAGAGAATAAAAAATTTAAATGCTACAAGTGATATCAAGCTAATTTATTACACTATATATATATAGTGTATGTAGTTTATAAAAATGAAGTTATGTATACTTCCTCTAATTAAAATTAAACTTACACTATTTATTATTTTAACACTTGTACAGGAATCTTAATTTGATTCTAGAAAATATTAAAATCACTCTAAACATTTAGTAAAAGAAAATGTTCTCCATAATAAAAATGCTAACAAAAAGTTAAGAGTTAGTAAGCTCGGATAAAAATCTGATTAATTACATACACACACACAAAAATAATTAATATTTTTTTGAATATTTGATGAGTGTTTGAATTTTTTTAAAAAAGATAAAAGAAAATGCTCTTCTTGATATAAATGCTAACAAAAAGTGATTGGTATTAAGAGTTAGTAATCTAGGATAAAAATCTGATTAATTACATATACACACAAAATAATAATTAATATTTTTTTGAATATTTGATGAGTGTTTGATATGCCCTAAAAAAGAATTTATCAATTCATTCGTGGAATTGATTTGAAAATTCTGTGATTCAAAAAGAAGCTTTCGAAAAATTGTAGGGAAGAAAGTTAGATTGAATGACGTCATAATTAGCGCAGTAATATAAATTTCACTTTTTTGGGGATTACACTAACATGATTTTATAGATACATTACCTCACTATTTGACATTTTTCTACCATTTTATTTTTTTTGTTGACTTTGAAATTTAACAAAATCAAATTAATAAGAAGAAGCAAGATAATATTTTTAGATGAACAGTAATAATATTATTAATTAACTTCAATTTCAATCCTTAGATTTTATCAAAAATTATAGTTGAGACAACTATTTCTAATCAATCAAATAAAAAATTTTTAATTAATAAGTTTCTCTTTCATCCGCCTCAGATTTTTAATAAAAATTGATCTATTAAATATTTGCTTAACCTTTTTGAAAAAGTATTGTCTTTCTTAATATAGATTACATAATTCTTAATTTATTAGTTGATTAAAACAAAAATTAAATTTTAACTCCATCGAAATATCTCTAATCCCTCCCTCCCTACTTACCTTCTGAATAATTGGCTATTTTCATCTATAATTAAACAAAACAAAAAGAAATTGTTATAAAGTATCTGCTAAAAAGAATATATACAAAAACAAAACTAACTTCTATTATCAATATATTTAAAGCAAATCACACCTAAAAGAACAAAGTTTATCTTAGTCATCTACATATTGGCTCACAACTATAACTTTTATAGTCCTTTTAGTTTTTCTATCATTGAACAGATTATAAATTCTTGTTACTTGCTTGTATTGTATTTAAAAGCATATACTTAATTACACTAAACAATTGCAAAAAGCTATAGAAAACCAAACAAACTAGTAAAAACTGTAATCTTATTTCACAGAAAACTATAAAGTAGAAGGATAATTTGAATTATTTTAAAAATAATTCTTACCTAGAAGAAACAATTTAACAAGAAATAAATCAGTAAAACAACGAAAAAAAGTTTCTTCTGTAAAATATACATTATAGATAAATAAATACAAAAAGTATATTAAATAACTAATACTCTTTCTTGATAAATGAATCCGATTAATGATATCAATTAATCTTTAGTTTAGCAGCAAGAACTGTTAAATAGGAAAATGCCTAATTATATTTTTTCTTAACTTATTAAGGAATTCAAGCTCTATTATTTAGCAGCGATTGCTATGAACTTACTTTTATTCTCTCTTTTTACTGTCTAATATGTTAGATAATGTAGTGATGTATATCTTGCAACTTGGATGCTCTGCTCGTCTATAATTTTCTTCATATAATTATTTTTCTATATTATAGTTATTTACCCTTCTTATAATGCCTAAAAAATTTATTATTTTGCTGAGTAACTTCATGAAGTTATTTTTTTTGGAGATGAGGATCCATACTATCAACTCTCCAGAAAAGACAGAATTAAAAAGCGTAAGCGTTTGGAAACAATTATCAAGTCTCATTTCAAATATTACAAGAAAGGCTACTGGTATATTGATATTCTTTTAACTGTTAGTGATTTAACTCTTGCTATTCTTGGGGTTGTCTTTTTTTCTATGAATGATTACTTTAAATTTATGCTAAGCCTTAATAAATCAGAAGGATTTAGCGATAATTGTTAATTCTCATCAGCTTGGATCATGTTCTGGAGTATAGTTCTACTTTGCATTTCTCGCAAGAATGCCTTTCAGCTCGTCCTAATAGCAATTATATGTAAAAATTAATTGATTTTATACAAAAATTTTTGGATAAATAAATTGGGATAATAGTAAATTTTTTCATTAACCCATCCATTAATCTATCTTAATTTAATGATGATTCTTACTTAAGACCTAATTCTAATAAGTTTTTTAAAATGTTATAAGAAATACTACAAACTTGATCTTATCATTATTAATTTAAAAACAATAATGTTTTTTTGAAAATATTTAGCAAAATTTAACTCAAAATACTTTAATTTCTAAAAAAAATAAAATAGATTATTTTTAAAAATATTTCAGATATTTCTAATTAAATTAACTTAAACATTAATATAAAATCTTTAATTTTATTTTATAAATTAATAGCTATGCCTATAATTGTCTGCTTATTACTAATTAAAATGATGAAGTAAAATAAATAGAAGTAAATAAAGAACATATAGTCCTTAAAAATAATATAAAGTTTTAAGTATCATCCTAACACTTTATCTGGAGATGATCACTCTTGTTCAATATGTAGAATAGATTATTCTTTAGGTGTTAAAATAAAAACATTGCCTTGCAGCTCTCTCCACCACTTTCATTCAAGTTGCATCAAAACTTGGTTTAAAATATCTTCAACATGTCCTCTATGTAGGAAAGAGCTAGGAAAAATAATTGATGATATTCATTCAATTAATGGAATGTCTTCTTATCTTGTTCTTGATAATTAAAATGCATCTTAAGTCAATAATGATTTAGAGTCTTAAACAAATCTTGAATTTAATAATTAAATGTAAAACTAAAATTAAAACTAAATAAATGAATAACAAACTGAGTAAAATTACTTAAATAATTGATAGTAAAATTAACAAAATTGAAAATTATAAAATTAAATAACAACAACAATATTTTATAAATGCCTATATAAATTGCTTATTTATTTATTATTTAAAAATTATATAAAATTCTAAAAAATTCAATTTAAATTTAAGTGCTATTTACTTCTAAATAAGATGAAATAGTTTGTTTTATTTTTAAAATGTTACTTTTTATAAAAATTTCCTTGAATTATTTTTAGTCAATATCTGCTTCAGCAGCCTGTATTTCTATTTTTGATGGTACAGGTTAAACACTCCCTTCATCATATCAGTCCATATATTGTAATGTAAGCTTTTATAATTTATTTATCATAAAAGAATCATATTTTTCCTTTAGTTGTTGAATTTTGGTTTGAACAGCTTTGAAAAAGGATTTTTGTTTTTTTCATTGATTAGAACCATTAATAAATGTCACTGCTTTCAATTAGTTTTTTAAAAGAAATATCAATTTAATCTACTTGAAAATACTTTTTTAAAAATGTTAGATAATTATTTTACAAAAACATCATCATATGTATCTTTTTTATTAGACTATTAATTTGACATTAATAATTTAAAATAAAAAAAAACATCATCGATACTTGTGAAGGAATTTATTTAATAAAATAAAATAAAATAACAGTTGAAATCAAAAATGCTTTAAAAATTTATGTCTGTCTTTTTTTATTTTTGGAGATACTTTAAAAACAGTCTAAATTATAAAAGTTTACAAAAAATAAAAAAGTATTTCTGTGAGCTTATTAATATTTAATTTAAGCTGATATTTTAAGTTAATTTGATAATTAATTTTAAAGAGATAAGATAATAGGTAAAATTAATTTCAGGCTTTGAAATTTGATAGTTTTTTATAAGTTTAAGGATAATACAAAAATTATAAAAAAAAATAAGTTCAACTAAAATATTATTATAATAAATTGATAATATAAATATAAAAACGAAAATTTGAAAAAAAGAAGTGAAAAGTTTAATAGATGAATACACATAAAACACAAATCAAAACAAGCAATAAATAGTATAATATTATTTTTTTAATATGTAAAATTCAAGTAAGAATGAATTTATTATATAATTTAAGAACAGAAGAATAAGAATCAAATAAGAAATGGAAGGAAGAACTGAATTTTTAATAACCACATTCCTAAAAAGCCAACTCAAAAAATAATACTAAAAAAAACAAATAAAATAAAAAAATACCATCAATCAAAATAAAATGTGAATAAGGTCTGTTTCTTTTTGAAGAAATTAATCTAACTAATATCTATTACTATATTTTTATTTGTTTATTTATTTCTTAATCCTTTTATTTACTTATCCTAAATCCTTTTTTATGATAAATATTGATTATTGATACCTAATAAACACTATTACTATTAGCTAGTTTTTTCTTTATATTTTTAACCCTTTTTTATTTATTTGTTAAAGCCTTTAATCATTTACTATATTTAATCTAATATCTACAAGTTCACTATTAATTTATTTATTGAAATTTAATGCTAAGCTTAAACATTTTTTGCTATGTTTATTTCTAACTGCTTTTAAGCTTATCTTGTATATTTAGATGAGCTAACTAAAATTTTTTGTATCATCCGTTGATGCTAGGATGGCTAAATCATAAGCTTAAAACTACTAATACTACTTTATACTTTTTTATCCTTTAGCTTTATCTTAAATTCTTTATTCTAAAATTCAACCTAGCTCTAGACTAAATTTATTTACTTTTATTTTTAAATGCTACTTATCTTAAAGCTTTTTAATCAAAAGACTATCCATTCTGCTAGGACAGTTAATATCAAATACAACTAGCTACATTTTTAGTTAAATTTATTGAGAATATGTTTATCCGTTTACGCTTGGATGAATTATGCTAACTAAGCTAACTATTTTATGATTTATCTTGAGAATAACTTTTTATGCTTGATTAGTGTTGTAAATTTTAGCAAACTATTATTGATATATTTCAAATTATTTTTTTTGTCATCCGTTAATGCTAGGATGTTTAAATCGCAGTTAAATACTAGCTAGGTTGATTTTTTGAGCTATTTTTATAGTAATTTGATCACCCTTTATCGCTCGGATGGCTAAGTAAGATTATTTTAAGCTAAAATAGTAAAGATTTTAATAGACCTATTTATTCTTAAGCTATTTAGCTAATATCAACTAATGATTTAACATTACTTTTTATCAAAACTTAATTCCTATTTAATTTATTATGATAGCACTATAATCTAAAAATACACTTCTTAATTAATAAAATAATAAACCTAAATAGCTAAGCTAATCAATCAATTAATCTTAATAATTTATATGAATAACTAATCCCTAAAAGCTAATAAAAATCTAAACTAAAATAACTCTAATTTTTATAAAACATTTTTCCCTAATTTAATTCTCCCTTTATTTTTGCCTAAATATATTTTTTATACTCTTACTAGTTCTATAATATGTCTATAATATGATTGTTATGTTATGTTATGTTATGCTATGCTACGCTATGCTAAATGCTATTATGTATGCTTTTTTTATAATCCTTATTGCTTGCTTTATTATAAATAATTTACTGTCCTATTAAAAACTCTTAAACCCTAATACTTTAATAAATTTGATGCTTGATATGCTTAGCTAATATCTATTTTTCTGTGAAATCTCTAAATTTATATATTTTACTTTTATTCATCACCTATTTTAATTAATTATTTTTTACCCTAACTATTTTACTATTTTCTTTACTTTATTTAATACCTACTTGCTTGTTTGCTTTTATGCTTGCTTAACTTTTTTTTTAATTTAGTCTTTGTACTTTATCACTTTGATTACGCCTCAAAGGAGATTATTTATTTAATTTTATAAAACTATCCTTTATTTATATGAAATTAATACCTATTTTTATAATTTAATATTAACCATTCTCCTATTTTAAATATCTACAATAAACTGCTAAGTTATCACATGTCACTCTATTATAAAATATAGCGCCTTTGATAAATTATCTATTTACTTTTTATGATTTTTTATTAACTATTTTACAATTGTTTTAATTAACTAATAAAACTAAGACTGTCTTAATGTTTTTAAATAAAGTATTAAAGTAGATGATTTGGGAAATTATTGTGATTAATCTTAGGATGTTTTTATCAAATTTTTGGGGGGTCTTTGCTTGGTTTTTAATTTTTGTCTAGTTTCAGCAATTTTAATTTTCTTGCCAATAATTTACTAATGACTTCCTATTGTAATCTTTATTGATAATTAAATACTTGACACTATATTGATCTGTTTTTATGAGCACAACGAAAACAATTACCCAATATTCAAGTAGAAAATATAATATAATAAATTCTTATTTATACCTCTACTAATTTTAAAATAGACTGCTATCTTACATATAGTAATTGTTAATACCTAGATACAATATACTTTTTTATATAGTAGATAGCTCCACTAGAAAAGAATTTATCTAAAAAAATAGGGGATAGTTTATCAGATAACTTCATCTTAATAATTTAATAATTTTCTTTTACACACAGTATATATATTATTAAGATTCTAATTTTTAGTAAGGTTTTATAGTAAAATAATCATGGGCTTTTCTCTTGATAATATTGAGAATAGTAAAGACAAGTTAAATCAACAACTCATTTAAAATACATTTTATTCCTTTTTAGTAGATTTATTTTTATTTTTTTTATAAGTTAATTCATAAGAAAATTTATTAGTAAGATCAATCAATAACAATTTTTAGGTTGTAAAATTATCCTGCTTTTAGATTGCTGAAAGGGTGTAAAATATATTTTTATGATATTCAAGTGAATTTCTATTACAAATTTTAAAATGTAGAGCTACTAGAGTTGGAGAAAAAATTTTCAATCTAGTTTAATTTTAAAATTCTCAATAAAAATATTTTCTTTTTCGTATTTAGAAATTTTTCAGAACTAAATAAGAGAGCCATAATTTTCTTCAGTCCATCAAATTTTTAGAATGATCATTATAGCTACTAGAAAAAATCAATTAAATAGTTAGAAATGAAATTCTTTCGTTTTTAGCGTTAGTAAGGATTAATAAGAAGAAGAAAAAAGAGTAGATTTAAAAACTAGAATCAATTCAGAATTAAATACAGTATAAATAGATAAAATCAGACAAACTAATTTGTAAATATACTCAAGAAGCTTTATTTATTTCTCCTTGTTTATCTATATTATAGCAATATTAACTACTTAGCATTTAATATAAGGCAACATTTATTGCTGATTAGAATATTTTGTTATTAAAATAATTAACATAATCTTATAATAAAAGTCTTTTATTTCCTAAAAAAATAAATATTTTATTTGACAAATTAGTTTTTTTTCCTTATGAAAAATGAGGCTATTTACCTATTGATATTAAGATTATATTTTTCAAAGCATAAACAACAAACAAATAAAAATGGAGATAATATTATTTACAGTTTGTTAAATATATTTTCGTATTCAATTATTCAAAAACGATTTTCTTTAAGATCAGCTTCAGAATAATAAAAGTTTTTTATGGAGTTAAAATGATGACGAATTGAAATCTTGAATCATCTAAGTTAATTTATTATTGATATAAATTATCTTTCTTAAGAGATTTAAAAAGCTGTAAAGGAAGCCATCCAATTTAAACTATTAGAATCAAGCTCCCAAATTATAATAATAAAAATATTAATGGACACAAGCTGCACATTTTTTAGAAAAAATATTTATTCATAAATAAAAATATTTCAAATCAATAATGAAGAAAAGCTAATCTTTTCATGTTTAATATATTTGATGGTTATTTTAAACAGTCGATTATTTCATATTTGTTATAAAAAACAAAAAAACACTTCAATATATTCCTCAGTTTTAAAAAAATTAAATAACACTTTTTTTCCTGATCTGCTTTTCTTTTCGTTTAATTTTACTTTTTTTTCCCAAATAGTCAGCCAGTTTTGAAAGATTAAAAAAAGGGAATGTTTTTTAAAGTCTTTAATTATTTTTTCTAAATTCAAGTAAAAGCTCTGACTGTGTCATATTATGCAAGCATTACATATAATATATTACATAAGATATTCTTTGTCACTAAAAATAAATTTGTCACATCTTCTTCAAAGTTGATTTTATAATTTATAAAGCCTTGTAAAGAGCTAAACAGAAATATTTAATTTGGTTTCAATTAAAGATTATTACCATAGATTCTAACATTTAAAAGTAAATTTGACTAATGATTCTGGGGTAGTTAGATTCTTATAATTATGGTTGCCTATTTCTTTGCTTTTTATATTTTTTTTGATAAAATACATTTAATATCTTTTCTTTGTAAAAGTATAAATTAGAACATTTTTCAACTTAGGTTCAAAGTAAGAAAATAATTGACTGAAATTATAGGTTTTGCTAAATTTAAATCTTAAAGTAAAGTGTGATGTGTTATATTTTTTACATATATAATCTAATGTGAAAAAAATTATAAAATTATTATAAGTTTATGGAATAGATTAAATTAAGACAAATGAATATTAATTTTATAATTTCATTATTACAAATTTAACAATATCAATCATTTTATTGATAAATTATTTTTTTTAAGCTAGTAAATTTAACAGTTTGATTTCCCTCTAGAAAATTTTTAATCCATGATTAGAAAAGTATGGAAATGAATCAATTGATTATTTCAAATATTTTTATTTTTAAAATTAATAAATCATTAAATAATGTTAAATATAATTAAATTTTTATAAACACTATCCTTATATTTTAGTTAAATTTATTTGGGTTTGATATCTCCCTTTAGATAATTATGAAGGAGTTTAACTACCAAAAGTTAAAAAAGAATGATTTAATGTTAACCTCAACTAATTTTATAAAATTAAAACAAAGTTGAACAAATTTGCATCTTCGAGAAATAGATTTAGCTTATGAGAAAAATAATTTTATGATTCTGGTAGACAAAATATATATTCATTTTTATTATTTTATTTTAAGAAATTATATATTGTTTAGTATCAAAAATATTAGAAATAATTAAGTTAGTTATTTAGTAAGTGTTAAAAAATTAATAAGCGAAAATGGACGATTAATTTACCTTAGATTCTTATATATCAACTAATAAAAAGTCAGATAAATCAGATAAAACTCAAAAGGGACGTTAGAATAGAAATAGGGATGATAACAACTAAAGAAGGGGTAACAATCAAAGAGGAAATAACAGATTTAGAGGTAGAGGTGGTAATAATGATAGAGCAAGAAACCAAAATAGAAACAGAAGAAATAACTAGGCAATTTTCCTAAAAATAATTTGATTAATTAATTCATAATAAGAATTATTTTAAAATAGAGAGACTCAAACAACTGGAATGACAGCAAGTTCGATGTAATCCCTTTTAAAATTTACATATTTCACAATCTTTTTCCTTAAATTAATTTTCAGAAATTGATAAATTTATTCAAAACTTTTATTTGTAATACATCAGAGAAGACAAAGAAAAGGATCTTTTAATAATAAAGAAGAAGAAGAAAGAACTACTGGCAAATATGTAATTATTGAGAATTTGCACTACTCTGTAACTGAAGAGGAATTATAAGTAAAATTTTACTTTATTTTGCATACTTCAATATTTATCATTAATAATCAAATTTATAAAACAACTACAATAATAAAAAATATCTTATCTAACATTAATCAAATTTAAATCATTAATAAGGAACATGTTAGCAAGTATGGTGAAGTAATTTAATGCAAGATCTTTTGGGATGATAATGGAAGAAGCAAAGTAAGACAAATTATTTTAGCTTTCTTTCACAAATTTATTCAATAATAAATATCTTTGTATCTTTCGAAATCAACATTTGTATAATAAATTTCTTATTTCGCGGTATAGGAAAAGGCAATTATTTAATTTGAAAACGAAGAAGATGCTAAAGAAGCCATTGAAGATTTAGAAGGTTTCTTTAAAATTAAAAAAAAATAGAACAGAATCAAATAAATAAAATTAATTTAGGTTCCACTATTGAAGATTAAACCTTAACTGCTCACTATGCTTCAAATGATGATGTTGGTTATGTCAAAAAAACTAAAAAAATTTAGAAGCAAAGCAAGTAAAATAATAATCTAAACTTTTTATTTTCAGTTTTTAAATACAAAACCTAAATAATTAAAGAGCATTCAATAGAAGAAGATGATTTTGTAGACAAGAGCATGCTAAATAAAAATTAATAGAGTGTTTAATAATATTACTGTTTATATTTACTTTATTCAAAATTAAATGTAACAAAAATCATTTTTTTAAATAATAAATAAAATTTACTTATTCATGTAAATATCAAAATTTAAGTTAAGAAAAAATTAATTCTTTCATAAATTTATAATTTTAATACCCATAATTATCTCAAAAATAATGTGTGTTGGAATTAAAATTCATTTTGTAATCATATGTAATATAGAATCCTAATTCATTTTTACTAACAAAATAGATAGCTTTCAATTTAAAATCTTTTTATTCAATAAAAATTTACTTACTACAAGAAAATATTTAATATAAAAATTGATGCATTTTTCAAAATTAATTTAAAAAGTTTTCTTATCAAAATAAAATAAGATTTTTAATTGTTTAAATAGTTATTTTATTCATTAAATATTTTAAATTTAGCAATAGAATGTTGATTATCTGAATTAAAATATTACATGGGCAAAATATATTCTTTCAATTTAAAATGGATTTTTATTCATGAATAAAATTTAATATACTTGTGTTAAAAATTTAAAATATGCTTTTGGTCTGTTATAAAAGTGTAGCATTAATGCTAAAGTTCTGTAATTATTGAAACTTAACTTAGTGTTGAAAATTTAATTGTTGACAAAATTATCTAGGATATGTTTTAAAATTGTAATTTTAAACATACTTTTTTATAAAAATTTAAAACAATCATTTTGGTTTGGCATAAAAAAATATGAAATGTGATTGATTGATTGAGTTACTAGAATTCATAAGAAAGTAGACTTGTAAAGTAAATACTATGGAAATGTGCAAAAAAGAAATAAACTGTTTAGAATTTGAAAGTCTTTGGTTTGGTTATCTTGTTTATCTTAGAAAAAAATTGTGTTTGAAGGATGATAGTTTATTAAAAAAGTAGTATTGATCAATTAATTTCTAACGATAGATTATAATTAAATTAATAAATTTTTGATTGGTATTGCAAAATCAAACAAATGCTTTTACAAATTAATAATTAATAAAAATTGTAGCTACAATAGAGCTTTGACAAAAATGCTCTTTAAAGCAATAAAAGGGTAATCAAAAATGGTCAAAATATTTCATCATAGATTTATTCTTAAAAGAAAGATGCTTAAAAGAGAGCCTTGACTCCAGTCAAAACAAGTGGATAGAAGTATAAGCAATATACTTCTCCATAAGTAAAGTCAATTAAGACTATGACCAATGTATATGGAGGCAACCAATTACCAGTATAAATGAAGCCCTCAAATAAAACGTAATTACCTCCTATAATGACTTAAAGCGCTGTAGCATAGAGTTCAAAGAAGAGCATATTTATTGGCAAAGGAAATAACGATCAATTAATTAGAGAATTCTTTGAAAAAAAGTAATATTTTTTAGTTGTAAATCCTATTTAGCAAATACAATATAAAGACCAAGTCTTTTAATTAAAATAATGCAATTTATTAACTAACATTCAAACTCTTATTATATTAATTAAAGTGTTTAAGATAAGAAATAGAATGCAAGTAACAAATAAGTTATTTCTCAGAATGTTTATATCTGAAAAATTATTTATTTTAAATACTGTGCCTACATCATTTATTTAAGCCATTTTCAATTAATAATAACTTTATAACATTTAGGGGGTGGAATGTATTAGATAGTAGCCTGAAGTTTTGGACGAAATTTAATTTTAAGTGGGTATAAACAATCAACGAAATAGATTGGCAATTCTTCCATGAAGGATAATAGATAGTAAATTTTAATTATTTTTGGTGTATTTTTTGGGCACTCGAATAAAATGTAATAGTTTTAAAAGAAGATTATAATGTTAAATCTGTTATCAATGTATTTCTTAATAATTTTCTTGAATAAGGTCATATAAAAAAACAAAACAAAAATGAAATAAACCATGCTTATTCTAATTAGCTTTATTATTTGATACTTATTTCAAATTTATGATTTTGTCTTTTGTGACAAAAATCTTCAAATCTATTAAGTATAGTTGAAACTTACTTACTAATTCATAATAGAAAAATTTAAATATAATTTCTGTTATTAAAAATTAACAATTTATTTAATTGTCAATAGGTCAATCACATTTAAAATATCTCTATCATAGCAACTAAGTCAGGACTTGTTTAGACTATAAAAGATTTTGAGACCAAAGATAAATTCTTAGCCAGCTCATATGGTATTCATTCTTCTTAATTTATGCCAGAAACATTTCGCTTAGACGTTACTAGAGACGATTACTCTATTGAAGAATAAAATTTTTTGAACTAGAAAAATACAGGTTTATGGATAAACAAACCCACTAATTTCAATTGTGGTAAAGGAATTCAAATGGTTTCTGACATTAAAAAATTTAAAGACGAATTTACTCGTTTGAAATCTTAGAGCTACTCTCTTAGATAAGGCAAATCAATAGCTTCAACCAAATTCTAAGTCTTCCACAAGAAATGTATTATACAAAGATATATAGATAGCCCATTACTTCTTGACAAAAAGAAATTTGATATGCGTGTCTATGTATTTATAGCTTGTACTGATCCTCTTCTTGTCCTCTATAATCCAGGATATCTTCGTCTCTCAATGAATGATTACAATAAAGGTATACATTATAATTTTGTTAACAAATATTTAGTAGTAAAATACTTTAAAAATAAAAATATTTTTGGAGAGTAAAAATTGAAAAATTTACAAAACTTATTCTTTAAAAATAAAATGTATAATTATACTTCAATAAAAATCAAAATTCTAGATTTCATAATAAATCAATCCAATAAAAAATTAAAAAAAATTTGCTGATAAAAATAATGATGGAAGAGTGATTGAAATAATTCATGATTTTATTTATTTAAACTAAAAAATTTTAATTTTTAAAATAGAAAATGTTGATGATAACAATGAGAAATTCACTCATTTAACTAATGCAGCTATTTAAAAGAAGCACCCTAACTTCTAAAAAAATAAAGAGAATACTATCTGGAGTGTTGAGAAGTTCGAAGTAAATTCATTAAATTAATTTTTAATATTTCATGAAAAGAAACCATTAAAAATAATAAATTTTTAAATCAGAAATTAATATATAATATCGTTTTTAATATTTTAAGATATTTAATTGAATTCTAACAACAATATTTTTTTATTTATTAATTAATGCTCTTCTCTTTTAATAAAAAGAAATATGTTATGTAAAACTATAATGTATCTCTCAAATAGCTTGACGAATTAAAAAAGAAAATTAAATCTATACTCACTTATGTTGTCCGCTCTGCTGAGAAAAAATTAGATAAAAAATAAGGTTGCTTTGAATTACTTGGTTGTGATATTTTATTAGGTAGTGATTTTACTCCTTACTTGATTGAGATGAACCACAACCCAGCTCTTCATTTAGGTAAATATGAATAAATTCAATTTATCTGATTTATTTTGAAATTTATATTTAAATTTTAGTAAATAAAACACTGATTTAGCAAAATATTTTGAATTAAAAAAACAAAAAATTCTTCGAGAAATAATATTTTTAATTATTTTTATTATTATAATTTATAGACACTATTGTTTAAGGTTAAGTTATTCCCTAAGTTGTAAACGATGCCTTAGAAATAATTACTCAAATTCATGAGAAATAAGAAAAACCAGAAAATATCATTAAAGGTGAATTTAATACAAGATGTTTCTAAACACTAATTAACGAAGCAAATAACTTCTGCTTCTTAAGAGCTTAAAAATAAATTATATAATAAGCAGTTGTTTAAGAAAACAAAAAAGATTTAACTCCTATTTCAATAAAAGATAAGTCTCTTTCCACATTTTAAAGTCTCTAAAGTTAACAGTCAATGAAAGAGCATTCATGACTAAAAAAAAAATATATTAAAATAAATATATCTAAAAGTATTATTTTTCATTCCATGTTGTTATTTTTTCTCAGTTTAGTTAAAGATAATAATTAAATATTTCCAAAACCTTCTTAGTGCTTAATAAATTAAAGTTATTTTTGCTATATAATTTTTCTGTTATTAAAATAGATTTTTATAATTCTTCATTCCTTTCTTTGAAAAATAATAATCTATATCTATTTACTCTTCATAAAAAATTTACAACATTAGGATTATCTTGTGAAAAATTCATGTTTTAAGACAAGCCATTCAATTTGAGACTAGAAAAAAAAAAATTTAAATTATTTAAAAAGTTAGAAAAGCTTGATGAAAATTTATATTTAAGAAAAAGGGTATGTGCATACCTTTTTAACCAAAATAATTTTTAAAATTAAATCAGTTCAAATTTTAAAATAGGTGTTTTTAAGTTGGATTCATTTATGGTAAATTTGACATATTAATTAAGAAAAAGCAAAATGCGTGAAATTTGTTGCAGAAATTTATCAAAAAACTTATTTCTAAATTAATAAATTCAAAAAAAGTCAAAGTGTATAGAAGAAATTATGAGAGAATAAAATTTAATTTTATTTAATTTCAATAATAACAGGTATTGGAGCAAATAGAAAGAAAATTGTAATTATTAAATTTAATAAGCTAAAAATTACAGGTTGAAGCATTCGAAGTATTTTGATTTATTTTTTCAAATATTTTTATTCATAGATAATAATTATTTCTAAATTTATCTAATCAGCTATGTTTGCTGTATCAAACAATATAAATACTGGTCTCTGTTTTTAATAGTTAATGATTAGACTTACCTGCAATTTTAATGCATTAAATCTATTTTAAATAGTATGATAAAATAATTAGCCAATATTGATAATAATAATCTATAAATTCTAATCAGACAAATGATAAATTAATAAAAATTGATAATTGTTTAATAAAATAAAAATCACAATACTTAAAAAAAAGAAATTAAAAAAATGCAAGAAAACAAAGTCAAATCTATAAATAAAAACGATATGAAGTAAATTTTAAATAGAATTCTACCTCTTTACATTCAAGTAGAATTAAAAACAAATAAAAAAGCTGTGAAGATTGCTAACAACCTTTCATATGAATAAATAAGCAGACATATAAATAAAAAATTTCCATCAGCTAGCTAAAACCTGGTTACTTAAGAAAAATTAGATAAAATATATGAAGGTATAGTTGATATAATAAACTAAGATACCGAAACAGGTATGATATTTAAAAATGTTATAGATGTTGAAATAGTTAAAATGTATTTTTATCCATGTGATTTATCAGAGGCTCACTTGCTCTAATCAAAGGACGAAACAAACATTATTTTATTAGTATTTAAAAAAGAATGAAAATTGTAATAACTTTAATTAATTCCATCAAAATCCACTTTATAAAAATAAATTAAAATACTTAATAAATACATCAAAAAAAATTGTCTATTTTTAAATTAGTATTAAATTTATTATAATGTAAATATATATTTTCTGTTTTCCTATTATCTATAATGCTAAGCTTACAATATTTTTATACTTTAAAAAAACTATCTGACGATTTATTACCTACTTACTGTAAAAAGTAAATTTTATTTAGCCTTGTTTACAACTAAAAACTAATTTTTTTAAGAAAAATTATCAGTAATAACTTGAAACAAGATCAAATAAAAACCATTAAATTAAACTAAAAATTAACTATCAAATTACAAAAAAATGCATATTTTTAATCTCTAATTAAGGTATTAATTAGAGATCAATTTTTTAATATTAAATAAGTAATTTTTTATTTTGTTAATTTATGTGATTCTACAAAAAAAATAACATAAAAAAAATTGTAAATAATAAACTTAAAAAGATATTTAATATTTCATGAAAAATTTTTTTCTTTAAAAAATGTCAGCATTTCGTCAATATTGTTCAGGCTTGTTTAGAATAGATCTTTATCATAGGCTTTTTTGTTGCTTTTGATGACGTTTTGATATAAATTTTATAAGTCTTATCTCATTTCATTTTTTTTCTTTTAATCATAAAGGCTACTTTCATTTATGTTATTTTTCAGTTGTTATTGTTACTCTGAATAATTAAAATTATTGGCGTTATCTTTACTCATTTTTCTTATAGATTCATCTTTAAATTCTGTAAATCCTGATTCATCAATTTCTTAAATTTCATGAATTTCCTTTTGAGAAGGCTGCTAATGCTTAGCTTAATCTTCTACCTTTTGACTATCTTTCAGTTTATCATTATTACCATTATCATCATAATCCTAAGCATTTATTTGATTTTTCTAATTCTCCAATTCGTTACCTTCTTAATTATCAATTTAGCTTTTTTCATTATTAGAAAGATTTTTCTCTACTTCCAAATTAATGTCATAATTATTTGGTTTATAAATATTTTAATTTGAATTAGCATTTTATATGTAAATTTTCACAAGATCTTATGGCTTCAGCTCTGCATTTCTAGGGTCATTTTACCTATAGAATTGCAAGCTTTCTCTTTCTATTTATCTAAGCTTTTCTTTTGCCTACTCTCTTAAAAGTAACTATAAGTGTTCATTTTACAGCTCCTAACCCTTCAAAAAGGCCTTCATTTTTCTTTGCATTTCTATTTCACTCAGTTTTTTATCTTCAATTTAAGGGGGATTTTAGATAGTTTATTTGTTTACCATTCTTTCAATATCATTCATACAATCATCTATTTATTAATCTTATTCATCATAATCTTCACTGTTTTAGCTTAATATATCCCATATATATTACTCTACTTAACTTTGATGTTCTTTCTCATTTTCATATTGTATTTCAAAATCTAATTTTTTCCCAGGAAAAACTTCTTTCCTGAATTTTTCTAAATCATTCACAGATTGCAATTCTCCGTAATTTTTCGAAGATTTTGGCCTTTTATCTTTAGTCACCTATATTGTAGAAGAGTTTTTTGACTATTCTAAAACATCTTATTCATCTTCTAAAAACTCATTATCTACGGTTTTTTATTTTTTACTTTTTTCTTTTTACTTTTTATCTTACCCCTTTTCAGTATCATTTTAATTTGATATTTAATCTTAATTGAATGGTTTTTAAGGTTTAGCCCCAGCAGATAAGGGTTTTTTTCTCTTAAGACGTTCATAAAATTCTAATTTTCTTTTAACCTCTCCAATAATTTATTCATCGTAATTATCTTTCAAAAGTTATTTCTTTTTGCCTTTGTGCTTAGCAAGTTCAGATGGTGGAACTAGTTAACTATGGCTTACAAGCTGGCCAATCTACTTGTCGCTGTAGTAATTTTAGAAGTTGTAGTTGTTTGATGGCAAATATTTGATTCCTTAAAGATATGGATTATTACCTTCATTCAAGCTTTTGATATCTTCCAATTGATGAAAATTATATAAATTTTATTTTCTTTATGCCAGTACGTATTTATTATCTTCTAATACATCTTTAGGTTGCATAAGACTGAGTAAATGATCTTGCTTAGATTTTTCTCTTAACTAAAGCATATCTTTAAAAACTTGAGTCCTTTAATCATTAAATCCCGATACCTTTCAATAACAAATAAAAAATTAATAAAAATGAACCACAAAAAAGGGGTAGGTATTTCTCAAATACTTTTTATAACATTTATTTATTTCATGTTAATGACATAACAATTTACTTTTCAAAAATTCTTTTATTGAGGAAAAATGTATGGATGGGTTGAATCAATTACTGCGAATTGAATTAATTTGGATATAACAAATGATAAATATTTATCCTTATTTTGAAAAAATAAATTAGAAGAATTTTACTTCTTTTTATAAGCTAGCCATCTGTCTGTTAAAAACTTTCTTTTAAAACTCATAATAATCTTTAATATAGTCCATATCCAGCTCAGCAGCTTCTTTAACTTCACTTAATATGATATCTTGCTAATTCACACCATGCGAAGATTTTCTGTTTCTAGGTGAGGGAGCTTTAGTTCTATTAGAAGAGAAATCTATAATTTTTTCAATTTTTACCATTGGCCCTTCAAACTACATAGAATTTCTTTAGCTTTAGTTGGGTGGAGTTCTCGGTATCTCTTTAATATCCTCAAAGTTAGATTTATTTTAGTTGCTTGAGTTGAGCTTTCGACTAACAAGATTTCTTTATTGTAAACGGTCTTGTTAAGCAGCTACAGCTTTTATTTGTTTTAAATCATTTACTGAACTTAAAGGTCTTGTTTCGCTTCTTTACTCAGCTCTAAGTTTTTCAGCAAATACTAAGTCTTCTAATTTCCTTTACCTTTCCTCCAATTCTTACTTCTTTTTTTTAAAGATAATTTACTCTTACAAAGCTTGGTTTAGCTCCCTCTACTTCCTTTCTTTCTCTAAAAGCTAGTTTTCACTTATATTTTCTTTTTTCAATATTCCTCTAAAATTTTATTGTTTACTCTCATAAGGATTGCTTGATTCCCTCCATTTGTCAAAAAATGTTTCCCTATCTTCTTTTTATATAGTCTACTTTTGTGAGCTATTTTAAGGTACACTAAAATTCACAGTCTTCTTTTAAATATTTCCTCCAGTAATTTAGTATTGATTTGATGATAGAGTGTTTGCTAAGTTTTATTAAAATTAATAAATATTTCATACCCATAAAATATTTAGATGATTTTAAATTATTTTATATAAAATATTTATTTACTCAATCTAGCCTAACTAGTTTAGCCATGCAAAAATGGTTAGCCCTAATCTTAAATATTCATTTAGCTCTATGACAATCTTAAAGGAATAACTGTATTTTAAGATTGGCCAGTTAGTTTTAGCAATGTATTTTATTACTAAGGGGCTTATAATATGTATCGATCAGCTTAAAACCTCCCTTTATTTGTTCTTTAAAGCTCGTTTTAAGGAAAGAAAATATTATCATAATTTCCACTACTTTTCATTTATTAGCTGAAACCCTAATTAGTTTGCTAGCTCTGAACAGTATTCTAAAATCCATAGTTAGTTGCAATTGTAGGTTCAGGAATCAAATGTGGATTTATATTATTTACTTTTCCTAAATCTTTATTATTCCTCTAATATTCATTTTGGATATTTTAATATTATTTTTTTTACTCAATTTATGCATCTAACATTTTAGCATATTCCTCCTTGCTTGTTGGGTTTTAGCTGTAGTAGTAGTCAGAATAAGAAAGTGGCTACTTCTATTTAAATCTACTTGCCGAATTATTTATTTAACTATCTCCTTAATCATATTAAAGTAAATGTTTCATATTTTCACCACCCTTTGAAGGACTACCCATCATATTTCTTGCTGGAGTCAGTAGCTGTTAACCAGCTTGACTAAGTATAGAATTTCCTATCATAAACTTATCTTCTCCTGAATAAAAATATAATCTATTGAATCAAAAATGTGCTTAATTACAAAGCTAATCTGATATTCTTAATAATATTTATTCTAAACTTTAGTAATTTATCAAACAAAATGACAAAGTAAATAAAGTTATAAAATTTGTTTATTTTAAACTAGTGATTTCAAGTAATTATAAATATAAAATATACTGAATCTGATAGCCATAAACAAAATAAGACCAAATTTTTTTATTTTAAAATTTATTTTATTCAAAAATTCACAATGAATAAATTTATTTTTCATAATCTCGAAAATCTTATTTTTTTTAATAGAAAAATAAGATAAATAATATTTATTGCAGAGGTATTTTTTTGATGCATAAGACATATTTTTTTATAAGATATTATTTAAGAATTAATAGCATCCATCATTAAGTAATATCTTATCAAGTAAAATAAAAACTTTAAAAGAAGAATAAATCTATTTTTCATATTTGATAAAGAACTAAATAAAGACATTTAAAATAATTCTAGATAGTCTTTTACTGGGCTATATAAAAAGTAAAATTAAAAAATATTTGCCAGCTTCAGCTATTAAAGAAGAATTAAATGAAGTTTTTCATTTAAAATAAATGTGAACTAAATATTGGCAAAAAGAAATATTTATCAACTATTGAATTAAAAACAATTATTTTTCATGTTAAAATTGCATTTTATTTACATTCAAAATTTTTGAACTTTAAACCTCTTACAAATCAAAGTAAGTAATTGTACTCTTTATTTTTATTAGCAAACGATTCATTACAAATATATCAAATTTATTTTTTTAAATGATATCAAATAAAAATATAATTAAAAAATTTATTTGTTTGTTTTAAATCATAAATATAGTATATTTTTACTTGATTTACTAAGATATATTCATTTTTTGATAATTCATATTATCATCTTCATCATTAAAATTATGAAGTTAAAATTTAATAGGCTTGAAAAGATTCAGAGAACTGATTTAAAAGATAGATTATTAGAATTATAAATGTAAAAAAAACGATTCTTTTATTTATTTTTTTTTGTTCAAGTAGATTATAACTTTTGTTGAATTCTTTGTTAGATCAAATAATTTGATTAAAAAATTTAAAAGAATATAAGCTTTTATTTTAGGGTAGAGAATATATATTGTTAAGAGATAGCTAGTTAGATAGATAATACATTTACTAAATTATAATTTGTTTTTACTTTATTAACTTAGGAGATGTAGAATTAATTGTAAACAAATATATCTGCCATTTCATCATAAAATAACTTTGATTATTTTTAAATGGTTGAGAGCAACCTAAGAAAAGATAACAATTCTGTTGTATCTGAAAAGGCAAAAAGATATATTTTAGCTAAAGATATTAAGAAGTATGAGATTGAATAAAAATAAAGAAATTCATATGATTAGTAATAGAACTCATTAATGACTTCTTCTAATGCTTTTACTGATAGATCAAATTACTTTTCTGTGGAATAAAAGAGTGATAAAGCTAGTAATTCTTACTTAATAATGGGGCTTAAAGGTCTTCAAAATTAGAATAAATAACCAATTTAAAATCAAAAAATGTTCCTTTCTCCTTTGGACGCTTAAAAGAATAGAGTACTTACTATTGGGGGTACTACTGAAATTAAAAAAAGTATTTCTTTGGCAGGTATTTAATCGAGTGCTTTAAAAAACTTAGATTAGAGAGGGCAGGCTGAAGATTATAATAATTCAAATGATAAAAATAACTTGTAGTAAAATCAATAAGATAATAAGCTATAGGTGAGGAAATATTTAGGTCCTAATATGCTAGGTCAAGATGATCGTACAAAAGATAAAAATATTTTCCTTGAGAAAAACAATCCAATAAATCATAGCATGTACAAAGAGTTTAATATAGGTCCTCGTGTTGATGCTTGTGGAAAGATTGTAAATTACACATTAGTTGGATAGCCTTAATGGTACTTAAAACAGAAAGAAATGCAAGATAAATAATTAAGCAAAGCACGAAGAGCTTCTCAGTTTTAAAAAGAGTCATTTTCTAAAGGAGAAGATGATAATAAAAGTATAATTAAAAGTAAAATGTTTCAGAGTAAGAACAGTAATGAGTATAACCAAAACAACTCATTTGCAAAAGTAAACAAAATCAATATTTTTATCTATTTGAATGTTCTAATTATAGTTTACTATTATTAATTTAACATAAAAGCTTTCCATTCATACTGATAAATCTTTTATGGTGAGGCCAGATACAACTTAAAGTGTAATTAAGCAATCAGTCCAACCAAAAAAGAAAACCATGAAAAGAAATGAATAAACAGTTGAAGGTAGTTTATCTTTTTTTATTTTTTTAAATCATATTAAAAAATGATAAAATAGTTTCAAAAGAAGACCTGCTTAGGGATATTAGATAGATAGAAGAAAGGCACTAGTAATCAATATTGATGGAATAAAAATTAATAAATGATATGCCACTAGAATAAAAACATATAATTACCAGAGAAGAAAGAGTTTTAGATAATTATTAAAAGCACTAAAATGATTGGGACAAGTAAATAAAATAATTAGCAAATTTAAGTTAAAGACAGCCCACTGACTCATGCATGCTAAGAGGAGAATAGCACAGAAGAAAAGTAGAATATGCATAAGCTTTTGATAATTTAAAAACTGAAGATGAAAGATTTGGCAAAAGGTATTTTTCATTCCAAACTATTTCTTAAAAAAATAATCTTTTTCTATTTAAAAATTGTAAAATTTTTCCATAAATATTAATAAATATTAGGAGAAATGTTTATTTGAAAGAAATATTTTATTTACTATTAGTAAAATTATTTTTTTTAACAAAATATTTCTTTAAAAATAAACTAAGAATTTGGTACATGTACCTGAGAAAATACCCTAGAGACAAAAAGAAAGATGGAGAAGATGAGAAGCTACATAAAAGGTATAATACAGAAGATTTTAATAAAAAAAAGAAGAATGAGGACCCTGCATAAGTAAAGAAATAAGTTGTGTTGAATCTTCCTGCCTTAGAAGATTAATATGATAAAAATAAAAAGAAAGTAAAACTTAGAGATTTAATAGACTCAAGAGAAAATACTCAATCTGATATATTTAGTGGATTTATGACAGTCAGTATTTTTGATTAAAATAAAGAAATTGAAGTTATTAGAAATGCTTAGGATCCTAATAATTTTCATCTCTCTTCATCAAGTGCCTTTTCAGCTTATAAAAGAACATCGAGCTAATTTTTTATTGAAAGTAAGGTTAGGGAAAGCTAATAAAAACTCAAAGGAAAAATGGTCATTCTTGAATAACCAATAAATGATTTTATTGTAAAATTCACTAATTTAAACATTTCATTAGATTTTTTTAATTTTTTTAGGTTGTAGGAAAAAATAAGTTTGAAGAGGAAAAGAAATAAATACTTGAAAGTAAAAATAAATAATTTATCAAAATGGTTTCAGAATAACAGTCTGAAGAGAACAGTAATACTTAAATTTCATTCGATTCATAATAATATTAATATTTTATTATTTAGCTGCAAATAAAAGATATTCAATGCAGTCTTCTCAGTCGAAAGAATTACTCTAAATGCCAATATCTTAAAAACATAGTAATCATAATCGTGAAATAATATCTTTAGATTATAATATAAATGAATTATCTCGTTCTGGTTAATACTTTTTCCCTAGTTTTATAGAAAAGCTTGAAAAAGTATCAATTAACCAAGCATGAATGAAGAGAATAAACAAACAAACTAAAATTCTTAACTACAAATATTACATTATTAAATTTATTTATACAATTGTATTCTAGAATTTTTTCATTTATTTATTACACATAAAAATAATGATCAAAATTTTGTTTAATTTGGAGAGAAAAAAATATTCATTGTTATCCTCAAAGTTTAAGCAAATTACTTTTTGAATTTTGAATATCTTTATTGTTAACTAATTTTTACATGAATTCACAATGAATAAAAAATAGCTAAAGTTTATTTTACTTTACTTACTTTAAGTAATTATATATTTATTTATTGAAATAGTTATTTTTATTTTTTGTTTATCTCTGATGACTGAAGAATTTAGCAGTTCTTAAAGGAATTTTTCAATAGTGGAGATATTTTCTGTAATCTATGTCATCGATATCATGCATCTTACCAGAATTATATCTAGAGGTCTATTTATTTATTAGAATTAAATTTATGATTTATTTATTTTTAAAAAAAGTTTCATACAATTTTATTTTGCTTTTAAATCGGAGTAAAGTCTTTGAGTTGTAAATTTTTAGATTAAACTTATTTCATAACACTGCTTTGAGAACTAATATTATTGGTTTCTTCTTGGCTAGATCCATTCTGAATAGCTTTTAAAGATTGAGGTTGCTTACTTTATTCAGGCTTACTCTCTTCTTCTCCTATCTTTTTGTCTAATTTTGAACTCAAGTCACTAAAATTAGCTTTAGATTCATCTTAGTCTTTTTTAAAGTATTGATACAATATGAAAACAACAACGGCTACTATTAATCTATTAAATAAAATATAATTAAATGATCTTTGTTAAATCTAAATAATAAATGTAATTAATTACATAGGAACTCTTATGTTATTGATAAAATCTGTTTCTTATTTTTAAGGAATAGTAATTTCAAAAACAGTTACATTTGACACATTTTGATGCTTTTCATGTACCATTATGTAGGAGGAAGTACTTGTAAGCTTTTAAAATTTATAATTTAAAGTAGAATTTTAATTTTATCTCTTTTATATCTCAATATTAAATGGTTCATATAACTCAGTCTATTCTTGTAAAATATCGGAAGTATTAAAGACTTTCAGCATATTATCTTGATTATTCCATATCATAAGATTATTCTTTACAACAATAAGATTAGTTTCACTTTCTGGTTAATCAAGTAAAGACTTTTTTTAGTATAACTCAATTTGGTTCAGCTTTAATTTAAAGAAAAAAGGTCATAAAAATAATTTATCTAATAAATTTTGTTTGTTACTTTTTATTTAAATCTGCAAGAATTATCTGAATTTTTCATTTCTATCAACAAAACTTCATTTCTTAAGGTTAACAGATAAAAATGGCTATTATATATTGAATCAGGCTATACTTCTTTTATTCCTTCTACAATCTTTAAATATTTTTAAAAAATATTTAGGTTATCAATACTATCAATTTATTTTACATTTTCACAAACTGGTAAGAATGCATCTTGCTAAAGAGGATTAAACTAACCAACCTGAGATCGAGCTTTTTATTTTGAGAATTATAAAAAATATATAATTGAGATTCGAAAATTTGTTTAATTTACTTGCATAAATTGTATTAGGATATGCTTTTAGTAGTTAAATAATAGGTTCATTAGCAACTTTAACTTTTCCTTTATAAGTTCCATTTCTAAAGTATACACTAAAATTATTTTTTTTAAATGTAAATTAAATATTTATTCATGAAGTTGATTACTGTATATGGCCTAATTTATCCCCTAATAAAAAGAGCTTTGTCCCTTTAACTGTAATTTGTAATATTGAAGAATATATGCTTTCCTATGTTAATTTTTAACAAGTTATAAATATTAGAGAAAACAAAAATTTTTTAAAAAAAGTGAAATAATAATCTCTTTTTTACTTAAGGTGTAGTAGAATTAGTGTAGTCTATAAGTTTTATAGGAGTTTCTTTTTAAATAACATATTTATATTTTTCAGGTTTTTTAGATTTATTTAGCCTTGATCTGTAACTACTAGATTGTGATTATTAATTTTAAGTTTTAGCATATGTAATATTAATATTAGCTCTAGTCTGATTTAAGTTAAGCTAAGTTTAATTAAGTGTAGAATTATAAGGAATGGATGTCTTATTTCTTGATCTATACTACTATGTACCTTATGTTACACTTCCATTTATTGGCTTTTAATTTTATTTTTAATTTTTATATTCATCATAGGGTATTTCACTATTTCCTAAGTACTTTTTAGGGAAAAAATCATCTTCATCATAAGTTGAGGAGTTATTTGACTGCTCAGTTTAATTTAATTTTATTCTTTTATTTTCTAATCTTCCTATTCTAATAGAATTATCAACCCCTAAAGTTGCAATTATGACTTCATCAACTTTTGGAGCTAAAGCAAGTAGATGAATTCTATGACCAGGAATATATGGGTCAATTAAAAGCTATCCATGAAAATCATAAATGAATAAAGTATGATTTTGCAATAGAGTAGCTATCATATAACTTAAAGTGTTACCTTAAATGCTTCTGTAAGAAAAAGTATTTAAAAATTGTACTTCTCTGACATTCTAAGTAATATTAAAAGAACTTTTTTTTGTTATTTTGTTAGCCAATTATTTTTAATTCAGCTACTTTTTTTAGAAACTGTTTTTTTCATCTTCATATTGTTAATATCTACTTCCAAATTAATTGTAAAGAATTTTCAATAGCTTATCTTCTCCTAAATACTCTTCCAAAAACTCAGGGCTTGTGTACTAATTTTAAAAGGTAATTTTTAATTACAAATTTAATTTGTTTTTTCCATTTAGTACATTTTGGATTTAATAATCTACCCATTTAAAAGTTAAAAGAATAAAGAAATTCCTTTAAATTATTTCATAGTAAATGTTGCATCTTAAAATTAATATGCTAGTAAATGGTATAATGTTTTAAATTGTATCTGATTTAGTAAAGTTTATTTTAAAATCCTAATAAAAGAAATTGCTTTAAGATAGATTTGACATTTCAATCAAAACATTAAAAATGAACTCAAATTTAATCTTTAGCTTTTTTCAAATTTTCTAAAAATGATAAAATTTTTGCTTACTAATAATAAATTTTAGTCTCTCTTGCAATATTCATGAATCACTTATAATGTCTCTAGTTTTTTTTCATAGAGACTCAGAGCTTCTTAAGTTAATTTGATTTCTTTAGTTATCAAATCTATATCTGATGTTAATAATGTCTGCTAAATTTTTGAATTAAGCTTCTACTATTTGAAAATTTAAGGCTGCTGCTAACTTAAATCTGAATTAGAGAGCGATTGCGATCTAACATACTAAAAGGTGATGAAAATAATTCCTAAAATTTGGCTTAAATTTGTAAAAATTTTCATGTTATTTTAAGCTTAAAGATAATTTTAAAAAATCTTAATATATCTTTAAATTTCAATTAAACTATAAAAATTTAAAGTGTTTAGTAAAATTTACAATATTTATATTTTTTAATGCGAATTTACTTAAAATGATTCAATAATTAAATATAACGAATCTATTTAAAAAAATTGATTTAACTATTCTTAAAAACATTTTAAAAAAATTATTAATAATAAAACAAAAATATCAAATTATTTACAAAAAAATTTTTTTCAAATAATATTTATTGAGAAAGAATAGAGTTTACCAAAATAGGTTTTTATATTTTAAATCTGATAGATATTTTTTATTTATTTATTTTAAAAGAATGATGAAGAAGCAAAAATATTATTTTTGTTAATGAATTTTTACAAAATAAATTATTTCTTAAAAAAAATACATTTTTAAGTCCGAAAAATCTTTTAGAATATTAGAAGGAAAGAACATTCTAAATTAAATGGTTATTACTTATAAAAAAAGTTGTGTTTGCACCTATATCAATTATTATTGATAAAATATGATAAACACAATCAAGTTTATAAGCTTGACTTTATTTTAGTAATTAAAACTATTTATAATAAGAATACAATTTTTGATAAGTTATAAGTAAGGATGAGGAATCAAAATAAATTTGAAAATAAAGTTGAGAACTTAGAGGCATACTAATAGTTGAAGTTAATAAGATAGGAAGACTAATAAGTGGATAGGATATCTTATGTTATTAAGTAATTTAATTTATGAGTTTTAAATTCCTAATGAATATTTAAAAGTAAAAAGAATTTCAAGGTATGTTCATATTTAAAAGATGAATATTAGATTCAAACTCTCTACCAAAATATCTAAGTAGAATTTAAGTAAATAAAATTCTTTTTGCCATTTATAATCAATCATCTAAATTTTAAAAAAGAGATTAAATTTCTACTTTTGAGATTATTTATGAGTGCTTGAAACTTCATCTAGAAAACAAAATTTAGATTTCTAATTTAGAGATACTCTTTGCGTAAAATTCTTAAAATCATACAATTTATAAAAATTATTTTAATTAACAAAGAGATAACTAAGTAGAAATAGATGAACTGAAGATTCTTTCTAATCTTCTTGGTAGATGTGTTAATTTAAATTATTTAAAAATAGATGCAAAGTAATATTTTTTTATTTATTATATGATCACTGCATTCTATAATTTTGTTTTTTTTATTTAAAAAGAGTATGCAAATTAAATTGTAATCATCTTTAGGTTTTAACAAGTGAAATAAAATGGTTATTAAACCTGAAATCCATTTCTTTTAATTTTAAGTAAGACAAATTAATTTCTTTTGTTACAATTTATTTAAAGAGAATAATTATTATTATTTATGAAATACTATCAAATACAGAAAGAATAATTTCCATATTAAAAGAAAAAATCTGTATCAAAAATAATACAAGCAATATCCAAATTTACAACCAACTCTTCTTGAATTAACTCATATTTTATTTAAGAATATTATCTTAAACAAAATTAATTGAAGAGTAATGGCATTTTTAATCTAATAATTTTTTTTTGTCAAAATAAAAGTTTGTTGAAAATAATTTTATGATAGATGATGCTTTATAAAACTTAATTAATTTTAGTAGCACTTTAGTAAACAAAAAACTTTTTTAAATAGTATTTTGATAGCTTAAATAAATTCAAAAGTTAGGCCATATTTTAACTTAAAAAATTGTTTTTGATTTTAATTTTCAAAATACCAAAGAATTAAAAATATTTCAATAAAAATTAAAAATTAATTTCGTTGAAATGTAAAATAATTTTGGAAATTTATTTTTTAATTTTTTAATTTTCAAGAAATAATTTCAAGAAAATAAATTATATTAAATTTTAAGTTGTAAAAAGAAAATAGCTATTAAAAAATATAATTGATTTTATAATTCAATCTATTTAATTTTATTATTATAAATTTAGTTGTAATGAAATTTCAGATTAGAGTGTAATTTTTCTTGGAAATCAGCTAAAAGTTTTGCATAATTTGACAAACCTGGCAATAAATCTTTCGTAAAAACTATTTAAAATACAGTTTTATAGTTAAGAATATTTAATTTTTAAATATGAAGCAATAATAAGATAAGTAATTATGGTATTTCATAGTTTGCTAACTCTCTTAGATTATGTAAAAACTTATCTAACCTGTCACTTTCAATATAGTAACAATATTTTTTTTTACCACACAAGAATTAATCAATTCTCTTAAAATTTTTATTTTTTTGATTTAAGCTAAAATTTATTTGATGATTTGGGGCTCTCTTAGATGTTTTTAGGCCTTTGTTATTGTAAAAGAATTACTTCTTTTTGTGCTAAATTATTGTAAATATTTCTCAAAAAAAATAATGGAAAATAAAATAATTTTTTTGAAAATAGTGGGTTTAAAATTGGAACAAAGTCTGTATAATCTTTTATCACTTTTTTGCAGAATAATTCTAACCTGAAATAGCTGTCATTAGATTTGAGGTAAAACTGTTTTAAAAAAAAACCTGTCATCATTTACTTTAATATAAATGAATAGCTTTACTTAAATTGAAAACGATTTGTTTTTGGGTATTTCTAAATCAATCAAAGAATTCTCAAAATTGGATAGCATTGAAATTAATATTTCGTAAGATTATTATGTATTTTCTTTTGTGATTTTAACTTTATTTTTGAAAGCGGGATCTAAATTTTAGGATAAACAGTAAATAAATTCTCTGAGCACTTATCTTAACTCTAGACTCTATAAAGCCTAAGCATTTACTTCTAGTATGGTGATATAAAAAAATATCAAATATTAAATATATTTTTTTATAAGTTAAAATGAAGCCAAAATAGATGCAAATAACTACTCATATTTTATTCAAAATATTTAACAAATAAAATAATTGAAAAAATTAGAAATAGACTTCAGGTAGGATAGATTGTTTAATAAAAATTGTAAAAAATTTTGTAAAAAAAGTGAAAATGTGATTGATGTTACAGGCCTGCAGAATATTTTCTTATCTCTAAATGAATTACCAAATTTAGATATATTTACATTAAATTTGAAGTAAATTTTTATTGTGAGCTTATTATAATTGAAATTTGATTTAAAATTCAAGAAACAACTAAATTGGGCATGAACTATTACAATAAATAAATTAATCTCTGCAAACAAACAATCGCCTTACCAATTTAAATTTGCAAATGATGTAAAATAAAATTTTTTTAATTGATATATTTCCATACAAACTAATTATTCTAATCAAAGAAAATAAAATTTGAATGACGATTGCTATAGAGAGATACTAAACATAATCAAGAAATTTAAGATTCTCAAAAAATTATCATTAATCTTAAAGTAGTTTACTTTTAAAAAAAAATTATTTCTCAATTGTTTTTTAAACTCATAATAGCTAGAACACACTGTAATAGAACTAAAGCCTTGAGAATTTTAAGAAATCCCTTAAAAAATTAAAATATTTAATATAGTATTCAATAAAATTATGAAAATAATATATTTAATGGTTTGCAATTGCTTGTTTAATAGTTTTATTTTAATCAAAATAAAGAAACAATATTCAAATAATTTATTTTTTTGTAAAAAGATAGAAATTGCTTAAAAAAATAAAAAAAACTACCAATTTAAATAATACTAAAATAATATTTCAAAATATAAAATAACTTATCAAATCATCAAATGAGTGAATTCCTACCTATTGAAAATGAAATTAGTTTAAAAGAATAATACAAAAACCTAATTCCATACTACCTAAGAAATTAATTGAAAATTTATAAAAAATAGATTTAATTTAAAGAATTTTAATAACAACAGTAAATGTAATAAATGATTGATGATTCATTTGAGTTCGCTAAAGCGAACTTTAACTTTGAAAAAGCTGTTTAAGAAATATTTTAAGGGATAATAGGAATTATTTAAACTTCAATTCACCGAATTTTTTTTTTCAAAAACAAAGTAGATGTTGATGTAATTAAATAGTTCCATACTCCTTTAGATATTGAATAGATTTTTATTTTAAGCAGCAATTAAGACTTGAAAATAGTAATTTTATGGTTTAGCAAAGTCGATAAATATTTAAAGTGATTTCTTATTAATTCATATTTATTGCTTTTATTTTGTGTAAATATTTTGTTTTCTTCCTTATATTTTTAAGAAAGTAAAGATTTTTTTCTGAATTTTTCCTTTCAGAAAATCCTTTTTCTTTTAATTTTTTAGAATATTTAATTCTTAAATTGCTGAATGCATTTTTATGAAATATATCTGTAAGATTTTTTTCATATTTACTTTTTCAACTAATTCATTTTAAATCATTTTAAAATAATTCTCTAAAAAATTATTTATTAAATTAAAATAAAATGCTTTGTTTTTTAACAATTTTTATAGAAGTTAAAGATGACATCAATTTTGATTTAGGAAAATTGCTTTTTTAATCAATTTCCTTTAAAAGATATAGTTCATTTATTATATATTAATTTTAATGCAATCTTTAAAATCTGTCAATTTTTATTAATTATTTCAATTTTCTCTCAAGCTAAAAAATCTTTTATGAACATTTAAAATTTCTTTAAAGAACTTGAAATGCTTTATTTTTTAAAATGCAAACTCTATTTTTAATGCATTAATAGAATTTTGTGAAAGGTAATTTAAGATAGATTTTTGTACTTAAATATTAACCTTTAATATTTTTCTCTTGTAAAATAACTAAAAAAAAATATTATGAAGTTCTTAATAATTCATTCAAAAAATGAGTAAAATTAAAAATATTTTGCTCTCATTTTTAAGATTTTATAAATGAAAAAGAAAATTAAGATAAGGAAGTAGTCTCTAATCAATAAATTTAAACCTCTAAATACTTTTTGAATTTAAATTTAATTTATTTGATATTAGAGGAAGAAAGCTAAGAGAAAAAGAAAATAATTAATTAATTAAAAAACAAAGATAGAAATCAATTTTTAGTAAATATAAAAATGACAAAAAATTTTTAACAAATTAAATCGCTATCTAGGAAGTTCCACAGTTTTTTACTCAATCAAGCCATAATTATGCTTAACTATAAATTGATTTCTTTACAAAACAAATAAGGAATGAAATAAATCCCGATCATGTCAAGATCGAAAAAATCTGACAAGGAATAATCAAAAACAATAATCTCTTTTCAATTTATTCTTTTTTTAAAAGATTTTCTTTCCTAAAATACTTCACACCAAAAGATGATATAATTCAAAAGATCAATCAAGTTTTTAAAGGAAAATCTTTGCTATGCATTCATTTAACTGTCTACCCCTAAGTTTTTTACAATCCAATAAGATCTTTTCAGTGATATCATTAATAAAATTTCAAAATATTAAAAAGAAGATATTAAAATAAAATTAGATAACAAGCAATGAAGAAAAACAAATAAATTAAATAAAAGAAAAAACTAAAAAAAATTTAAAAATTAATAAAAGAATTAAAAATACAAAAGATATTAATTAAAGATACAGATAGACAAATAGATAAGAGAAATGATAAGAAAAACTAAGAAATAAAAAAAAATTAAAAAAACAAACAAAAAAAGAAGAAAAATTTTAATTTATTTTTCTAATTGATTACACACGCACTTATTTTTCTATATATTTTTAATTTTTTTGTGCATTTTAAATAATTTGTTTAAATGTGACTTGCTTTTAAATAACAAAATTTATAAAATTTAGATAATCTTGATACTTTAAATAAATAAAAATTAATTGGTTTTTGTAAATAGATTATTTCTTAAAACATTATGTTTTTGAATGGTAGTAAATATTTTTATTTGGAGTTAATAACTTAAAATATTTAATTAATTGAAAAGTAATGTATTATGAAAAAGTAAATGAATCTATATATAATGGGTACTTACTTATATATGTCTATAAATTATTTTGATTTCTTATTCTTTTCGCTTTATTCCTAAATATCCTAATAGAAATTAAGAAATTTTTTAGAAGAAAACAATATAAAGTTAATTAATATTATATTTGTTAAGAAATGAGTAGAACATAATAGTAATAGCAAAAGAATAATCAAAAAACCTATACAGATATAGGAGGTAATTTACATAACCATTATCTTAAAACAGTTAAACTTTATTTTATTTTATATTTTTAGGGTTTTTATCTCCTTAGTCATAGCTTAATGTTCCTTCTACTGCCCATTCTTGTGAGAATCCATTCCGTTTCATAGCAAGAAACACTTAAGATTCTACAGAGAGTATTATTATTAGCATTTTTTTTTCAAAACAAGCATACAAAGCTATATAAAGCTTAATGCATAATGAATATCAATAATTATTAATTATTTTAAGGAGGCGAAGGTTAGGATAATAAATCAAATCCATTGTCTAGCATTGAAGATGATGATATTACAACTTAGCGCAAGTTACTCCTTTAAAAATTGAAAAAAATAGAAAGTAGAAAACAACAGAATAGTTTTAACTATAAGCGTGATAATAATAGCTGGTCAAATGAACTGAATTTGTGTTCTAGCTATAAATAAGGACCACTACCTATAAATTAAAAAGAATATTGTTTCACTTTTAATGATGATATATCATCTCAGAAGACTCTTACAGAATAAAGTGTAGGAGGGCATTTGTAGTAGCAATAAACTTAACAAAAAAACTCAATCATTTAATCAAGCCCCAATTAAACTGATGAGAATGCATCATCAATAAAAAAACTAAAAGGAGAAATAGATTCAATGAAAAATGAGCTTGAAAACTCTTAATCAACAAATATTTAGTTGAAAAATGATTTAAGGATAAAGGTAAATAATTAAATTAATTTTTAAGAAACTTGGAATTAGCTTTCCAAATAACAAATGAGTAAAGTCAATAAGTTAAAAATAACATATTTGTTAATTTTTAAAAAAAAGATTCAGTAAATTGAGGATTTGTAAAGGGAATATGAAAAATTCAACAGTTAGTAGCAACAATAAGAATTTTAAAACTTGAAAGGTGGTCGAAACAATGCATCTAGATCAATAGAAAGTGTGAGAAATATATAGATTTAAAATACGATTGAAGAATAAGTAAACAATTTAAGTTAATTTGTTTGAATGAAAAAGAATCTGAGAAGACTTCAACTTCTCTTCATTAAATAAGAAAATAATGAATGATTCATACATATAATAAATATCATATTTTTAATTTAAATTTTTAAATTTTAACGAATATTTTTTCTTTTCATAAATACAGAAAAAATTCATTGATTAATTAATTTCTGAAAGTCATTTAAAAGATACCTAGATAAATCTTCTCAAGCGTGAATTGAACAATTTTAGTAAATTAATTATTACACCCACGTTAATCTTTCATTTATTTATGTTAATTACTTTCAAATTTCTTATTCTTTTATTTAACTTTTAGTAACTCAAATCTAATAAATCAACTTTTTATTAACAGGTAATATAATTAACAGGCAAAAAGAAGAAATTGCCAAACTTTATAATATAATTGCTTAAAATAATATTCATATCAATCCTAATAATTTTAATTCCGCTTACAAAAAAAATCCTAAAGACTCATAATAGCAAACTATCACTCACCAGAATTATTTAAAAATTGCTTAAACAGAACCTGATTTAAGAGATGAAGAGTAAACATTTTTTAATTTTCTTCAATAATTAATTTTGTAGTTTATTAAATCAGTTTGAATAGTTTTTGCTTATTCAATAAATTTGTAATAGAAAGATTAATTTTTTTTAAATACGAAAAGATTTAAACATTTTGATGAGAGAGAATACATATATCACATCCAAAAACTTTAAAAAAAGATTGAGGCTTTGTAAGAAAGCGATTAAAACAAATAAAATTAAGCAAGCAACAATCTTAGAACTTTAAACAATCAAGATTAAATTGATAATTAGCTTTAACAGTAATTAAAAATTAAATCCAATAGAAATATGCAGCATCAAAGTAAATTTTTAAGGCCTTTTAAATCTATTTATTTATCTTAAACTTTTTTAATTTTGAAAAGTTATTAATTTTGAAAGAAAGAATTCAGACTGTTCTCCTATTTAAAATTAAAAACAGAGCTAATAAATATCAAATCAAATTAAAAACGAAAATGGAGTGAATAACTAAGAAACAATTTAATTTTGTTAATCCTCTCTCTTGGAAAGTGATTTATTCAATAATCCATAGAAAAATAAAGAGTTTGGAGTTATAAATTTGATAGAAATGGAATCATTCAATATCTCTCCAATAAAAAATAAATCTTATAAACAAGATAAAAGTACCATTTGTGATAAATCTTGCTTATAAGCTATTTTAACTATTGAAGAACTTTCATACAGAGCTTAGAAAATGAATAAATAAAATCCAACAACTGCTACTATAAATAACAGCACAGAGTAATATTTAATTATTATCAATCACCTATATTTATTTTAATAATAGTAAAATTTTAGGAATCGAAAATTTACAAGAAGAAATTGAACTTAAATAGAACAACTTTTAAAATAAAATTAAAAAAGTGTTAGAAATAAACAATGTTTCTTAACAACCTGAATAAGAAACAAATAAAATTTATCAGTCGAGATAAGATTTATCTCCTAATTTTTATGACTTTGTTTAAGAAATCTAACAAAACGAAGCTAAAAAGCAATCTCCTTCATAAAATAACAGCAAAACAAATTCAAAGCAGAAAGACAGACAGTTTTCAAGCTATAATAAAAATGAATAAATGATTACAAATAATATGCAAAATTAATATGAATAAGATTAGTTGTCTTAGTTTTAGAAAAATAATAAGAAATCAATAGATTAATAAATGAAAAGTTCTTATGATATTTCCTAAAAATAAAATAGTTAAACCTCATCAAATACAAGTATATTTGATTCGAAGTTGAAAGAATAGCAAAGAGTTAATTCTCTAGATCATTAACGCTTAAGTAAATACTCTAAATTAGAAATTTTAAAGTAATAAAATACAGAAAATTTATATTAATAATACGACTTCTAGTATCAACACTAAATTTAAAATAGCAATTCTAAAAGTGAAGCAGTCTTAAACTCTTAAAAAATTGATAGCCATTCTCGCTCAGATAAATAAAAAAATAATAGCGGCTAAATTATATAGAAAATATCTCCACACTCTACAAAGGAATAAGCTTAGCATTTGAAAATTATATTTGATTAATCAGATTGTTCTATGCAATTTAGAGAAGAAATAAATCACTTCAATAAAATAATTGAAGGTAAAAGAAGATCTAGTTTAAACTTTGACTTAACAAGTTCTATTCAATAAGAAAATGAAAATTCTAATCAGAGCAAATAATATTCAAATGGAATTGAGAAACATTCAAATTCAAAAAAATTTATTAACGAAAAATCAACAAGTTCTTAATAATTTAACGTTTTTCATGAATAAAAGTAATCTTTTCATTAAAATAAAACCCAACCTGTAAATAATAGTTAAAATTTTAACTCGCAAAGAATAATCACTGATCCATTCATTCACACAGAAAATTTAAGATTCTATGAAAACGGCTACTAAACAGCAACTTGCAATTAATAAGATTAATAGTTAAGAGCTGGAATGGGAGTTTCTAGTGCTTAGAACTTGAATCCTTATGCTTAAAGAAGTAACCGGGTTAATTCTATAACTCAGTTTGAAAATAAGCATTTTGTTGGAAGTATAGTCAGTTCTAGTTCCAAAAAAAAAAATAATCATAACACTAACAGTACTAGCAAAGGAAGCAAAATAAAAATCGATTCATCTAACTCAATTCATGAAAATGCAAATAAACTTTTGCACTCTTAAACTAATAATGTATTTGTTTCTTCAACACCTAAGGGTAACTAAGAGTAGATTTCTTCTAATTCTAAATAAAAGCTAGGAGTTAACCTAGCAAATGGAAATAGCTACCATCTATAATATAAGCATCATGATAAATACGATTTCTATTATTCAAGCAGCTCTAATAATATTACTACAAATCCTACAAACAGCTAGTCAGATGATCTTTCTTAAAACAAAAAAAGCCAATAAAATAATTCCTAATATTAAAATAATAAGAAAAATTCATTTCACTGTATATAGCCAAATAGCACCAGTAGCAACCATGCATAGCATAATTCAAATTAATCTAGTGGTGATCTTAAGTATTAAAACAAAGTGATATCTAATAAACAAAAGAAAAATGCAGGAATGATTATTAATACTATAACGAGTAGAGATTATGAAAGTATTGGTGTATCAAGTACTTCTTCGTCTCAAATAAGAAAATAAATTGCATCTACTGTGAATGAAGCTGTGAGAAATTCTACTTAGCATCTTCAAATAATTTAAAATTCTAATAACCTTTCAAATTCTCAATCTAATCAATAATTTGTTTCTCAATAATTTTAAGTCTCAACAAACAGAAATCAAGATAATTCCTCAATAGACTCTTGCTCAAATAGAAAATAATAAGAAAAGAATAACTATGAGCAAAATATGATATAATAAAACTATCATGGTCTATAAAAGATATTAAATTAGCACATCAACAAATAGCCTTATGAAAGTAAAGCTAATACTCGTTGCCCTCCCTCTAATTTGGAAAGATTAAGAGAAGTAAAAAATAGAGTAAAAGAATTAAATCTTAATGGTGATGCAACTTAATTATAACCTTAGTATCATTAACAAAAGGAGAATCTTCCACCTACTCCAAACTATAATATCATAAATAGCTTATTTTCTGCTAACAACTATCATGAAGTTTAAAGTGCTTAAAATAAAAACTAAATTTACAAACCAATAGATAATAAAAGTTTGGAAAATCCAAATACCATTTCAAGGAGAAGTTCTCAAGGTAACTAATTCTCAAGCATAAATAATAAAGCAGTATCAGCGTTAACAAATTTTAGTTAGCAAAAAAACGACTTTGAACCCGTTAGTGATAAATTCTCATAAATCCTAAAAGAGAAAATAAACTAGAAAAGCAATACCTAATAAAAAAATGATGATTATCATAACTTTGCAATTAAGCGTAATTCATCTTACAATAGTCACCACTCCAAAAATTAAAATTAGAGTTTAGATTAAAATTCTAGAAAATCTGACTCTTTAAAGAGATCTTAAAAGTGTTGATTAAATTAAACCAGCATAATTAATAATACCAATTAAATTCTTTAATATTTAGATAAAAAATTTCAATTTCTAGCTGATCAGTGGTTAGGTTAATCAGCTTATCAAAAAATTTTTCTTATTTTCTAAATAACCAACAAAAGCAAAACAAATCACAAAAATGTTTACTAAGTTTTCCCATACTTTTAAAAAAAATTAAATTACTAAATTAAAAAATTAATTTATTATAAAATAAATAAAGAGTTTTATTTGAGAGTTTATATTAAATAATCAATCTAAGTTTTGTTTTTCTTTTCGTACATGATTAAAATACATACTACCTTTGACCCTTCTGCATTTTCCAAAATTAATTTTTATTTTTTCAAATTTATGTTTCTGTTTAAATGTAAGATAAATTTATTCAAACTTATTTAACATTTTACTATTTTTGTTTCTCTGAATAGGGATTATGCTACACTTATAAAACCAATATCTGTAACTTAAAAATAAAGTGAATATTAAAGAAGTTTTTACATTTTTTTTAACTATTATTATCTAAAAAAAATAAGGTCAACATATTATGATTTATGAGAATTTAACTTTGAAAATAATTTAACAAATCTTTTCAATTATTAAATATTAATCAAATATATCAAAATTAGTATTTCATAATTTTGTAAAAGAATAGCTGAGTATTCACTTCCATGAATTATCGCTTTGTTAAAGATGATTATTTCTAATTATGGCTCTTAGCTTTTCAAAAATTTCCAAAAATTGTTTGGTACTTAACTTCACTTGTGAGCTATATGATGAAAATTGATTGACTTTATTTATTTTTTGCTGCACACATGAAATTGCATATTAGCTCATCCAGCTCACTCAAATATTCTTTAACAAAAAAAATAAATAAACAAACAAAAAGTTCCTTTAAAATTAACAAGTCTTCATTTCTTTAAGAAAATAATTTAATAAATTCAAGAAAGAAAATAAATAAATAATTAAGCAAAAATACAAAAAAACAAAACAAAAAGATTAAAATGAGTGACAACGTGTTTATTAAAATTATTGTAGTAGGTGAATAAAATGTTGGTAAGACCTGTATCTTAGCAAGGTATTCTCGTGATTAGTTCGATAACACATGCCCTCCCACATTAGGTATGGACTTCTAATCTAAGTTACTTGAATATAAGGGAAAAACCATCAGATTGTAATTGTGGGATATAGCAGGTCAAGAAAGATACAACTCTGTTTCTAAGTTATATGTTAGAGGAGCTTATGGTGCTTTAATTGTAGCAGACATCAAGGAAGAAGAATCATTATAGAATACTCTCAAGTGGAAGAAAATGATTGAGGACTCATGTGATCAAAAGAACGGCAAACCAATTCCTATGATCCTTGTTTAAAATAAAGTTGACGAATTGAAAAGTGTAGGACAAATTTAAGACTTCTAAAAGGAAAGTTATTTAAAGAATTTCGCCTAATAAAATGGATTCAATGGAGCCCTTTAAGTTTCTGCAAAAGATAACACTAATATTCCTGATATTTTCAATATGCTTATTGATGAAATTATTAGCTAAGGTTTCCTCAGCAATTTCGATACTAGTGTTCCTGATAAAAACTACAATAGACCTGCCAACAATGATAATTATTAAAACCCTCAAAGCACTGCTCCTAAAAAGCTTTAATAAAACGCCTAAACTTCCTCTTCTTCAAAGAAAAGCTCTTCCTCTAATTCTAATTGTTGTTGAAGAATTATTTTTATATTCTATTAATCCATCTAGCTTTTAGTCTTTCAAGAATTTTGTAATGATTTGAAATAAAGTAAAATATATAATTAGTTAGTTAGTTAATTATCATTCAACCATCTGTGTTTTATTACATACAATACCTGATAAGAAAGATAGATTTGTATGATAAGCGTAATGAAAATTTTATCAAATATAAATGTATATTTTAAGAAGCAAATTATAAAGCTAATAATTAATAAAAAATTTAGCAAATAAAATATAGAGATAGTGCATACTCATCTAATTAATATGAGAAAGACTTAGGTGTATTATAAATTCATATTTACTTACAAACTTAGCAAAAATCAGAAAATTATTATATATTAATTTATCTTTTATCAGATTTAGCATTATTAAATTATATAAATATTTATTTTATGTCGTTTCTCATTTTAGTATCAAATTATTACCTTTCGCCTTCCATCCATCAATAAATACATCCATCAGTCAATATTCATTCATTTCTTTACTTATTACATCTTTTTTGATCTTCCTTTTAATATCAATAAGCTTTGTTAGGATAAATCAAAACCCAAGTGTTTAAGATTCGGAAAAAATTCAAATTTCAGTGATTATTATGCTGATATTTTACCAATTAATTTTGACCAGGATCTTCTTTAAAAAGAAATAAATTTTGAATGATATTATTAAATTAATTTATATTGAATAAAACATACAATTGTATGTATAATTTGTGAATAAACAAGCAAACAAGCTCATTTGATTATTTGATTGATTTTATTTATTCTTTTATAAATAGATTTTTAAATTAAAAGAAATAAATATTATATTATTAAAATTAATAAGTATATTATAACCATAACTAAATAAATATATTCATTCATTATATTTTTAAGTCTTCATTCAATTTTATTATTTGCTTCATTCGTTTTGGTGATCATAATACTTTTTAGGTTCTAGTTATTTTACATAAAAATATATTTTTAGCATAATTTTAAAAATTACAATTAGGATTTAATTAATAATATGCTGATAAATTACCTTCTTTAACTCCAGGATTATACATATTTTCCATCATTCCAATACCTTAATTAATTGGCTACATTTACTGATTGGTGAAGGGGTATTAACCAAACTGTTATTAGAAATGCTATTATGGGACATAAGGAGACTATTGCATTTATTACTATTACATTTACTATGTTTGTGCATATGGATTTTATTAACTAATATTGAAACTTATTTAGCTCATAATTTAAACTTAATCAAAAATATTACTGGCTTGGAGGGATTCCTTAGCTTAAATTGTTCATAAATTAATTAGAAAGCATTTAGTTTTGATTAATATTCATGCTATTCATTAAATTGTGGTCTTTCATAAAACTAGCCTGTTGATATAAAAAGAAATAATAAATATAAATATATTTTTTGAATTTTTATAAATACTGGTCCAATAGGGTTCATGCTTGGAAAAGCTTCTTAGGAGGGTTTTTTGATTTAGTTTGCAGATTTTGAGTCTTCTTTTGGCAAAATATCAATCAAGAAATCAAAAATTTCTGTATTATAAATGCAAGCAGCTATATCATTTTTCTAATATAAAAATGAATAATTGATATCATAAAAAAAATTTTAATTTTAATAATAGTAAATAAAACATTCTTTTTTTATATTAACATTAACATTTAAGATTTGTAAATTTATAAACTATTATTTTAAATCTTTATTTCAATTTTATTTTAATGCTCTTTTTATTACCTAAAGGGTACGACGTTTTCCTTCTTCAGTGAAAAGCCAGGCACGGTGAGTTAATTCTATAATAAATATTTCACAAGCTTTGGCAAAGAGAACAGGAGCTTCAGCACTGATCATCTATTGTATTAAAAAATATTATAAAAATTATTTTATCTAAAAAATGTTTCTTTGTTTTGAATGATTAAATAGACGATAATGAATTAATTAATCAAAAATAGAACCAGATAAATAAAAAATTCAATTTTTTTATATTTTGTGTTTAGGTGGATTATTTAGAATTTTCAAATTTTGTTCATTATCCATTTATTTATTGAAAGATCTTAAATTAAAATTTACTCTAACATCTTCATCTGACTTCATGATCTTCTTAACTCTAGCTAAGGGAAGTTAATGTGATCTAAAAATTTCAGGATCTATATTTATTTCATAATTAATTTTATTATTTGCTAAACCTAATATCTATTTTCTAGATAATCCTTCAATCAAACATTAATATAGAATAACTCTAACTATTCCACTAAAATAGAAATACATTTTAGATAATCAATAAATATGTTACCTTTTCCCATTTAATTAATTTCTTCTCTTAAGTCTGCAAATTTATCCTTTAACTTTTTAATGTGTTCGTGCTAATTGATATCAGACTAAGTTTAAAAATATGATTAGTTTATGCATTTATTTCTAAAAAATGTTAAATATTTAGCATTTTTTGAGTAATTTAATCAGTATTTTATCAAATGTAAAAAGTGTTTTACATTAGGATAAGTATCCATTGGTAATAGGTTATCGAAAGCACCGCCGTACATATTTCCCATTCCTGGTTATATATATTGCTATTGGGGATTCTATACCATCTTAGAAATATCAAAAGCAGGTCTAATGTTTATAATAAATAATTCATAAAAATATCTTAAAAACTATTTTTTTTTAATTTAAAAACATTTTATATGTCCTTAATAATTTGCTAGTAAAAATATTTTAAGATAAAGAATTACTGCATTTTTATAATATCCTAGTTTTTAGTTTTTAAAATTCTAAAGCTTTTTGATTTGCAAACAATAAGATATTTTTCTTCTTCTTCTTAATTTATTTTTTAATAAAAATAATCAATTGGTAATGAACCTATTCAGATTAGTCTTATACGTCTATTCAAAAATCAAGCAGAATAACAAACATACGCGCAAACAAGCAAATTAATTTATTATTACAGATATTTACCTAGAGATTTGTGTCTCAAAATAATAATTATCAAATTTTTAATTTTTTGCTTCGCTCCATTTTATTAATTTTTTAAAATATCTCAAAGACAACAAAAACAGATAACTCGTTCATTTTACTCCATTAAAATATTTTAAAATACTAAACCAATTTCAAAGAAATATTTTTCTTAATATTTAAATATAAAACTTCAAAGTTAATTTTCAATGGTTTTATGTTTAGTTTTGAAAATGATTATTTTTATCAGAATTTTTTTTTATTTTAAATTAAACTAATTAATAATTATTTTTATTATTTTGTTCGAAACATTTAAAAAAAATCAAAAATCTTAGTGGTTTTATTTTTCTATTTAATTCAAATAATTAGTTCACAAACCAATAAAATTTATTTATTTTAGACCAAACTAAAAATACATATTTATTTTTTTTTCAATTAATTTTAGGAATAAAATAATTTTATTTGCCTTTTATATTAAATGTATTATTAAAAAATTTTAGATTACTTATTTTTAAAAATTTTGAATTGTGAAAACACTTTTTTAAAAATGAATCATAAATATTCTGTGAGTAAAAAATTATCCTTGTTTTACTAAATTGAGAACACAATAAGCATTGAAACAAACAAATCAGCAAAAGTAAAGTAATCCGAAATATATTTTATAAAACAAAATTCAAATTTAAAATAATAAAAATTATTTATTTGATTCAGAATATGTAGAATGTACCTTTTTATTTTTGCATTAAAGAGCTCATGAATAAAGGAAAATGAGATAAATTTATAATTTATGTGCCTTTTCTTGAGATTGTTTAATTTTTACGTAAATTTAAGCAAGTTCAGGCAAATATAAATATATTTAAAATAAATTTTGAAAATATTTGAATTTTTGATCATAGATTTTTTATTTGTAATAGCATCAGAGATAGATTTTACCTTAAATTTGGAGGATAAATACAATATTAATAAATATTGGTTGATAACTATCCATAAAATTTTGAAATTATACAAAATAATTAAAGTCCAACCATGAAATCAAATAATTTGTTTACATTGATGATAAACAAAGATATTTAAGTATTAACCATAAAAAAGTAAAAAGTTATTATTAATATATTATAAGATATTGATTGAGGTAAGTATACATTGCAAACAAATTATCTTTTCTGGCATTTCAAATCTTATTTTGACATTAATAAAAAAGATTAAAAAATAATTAAACTAATACTAGCAAAATAGGATTAACAAAAAAAGCAAACAGAATATTGAATTTCCTAAATTTAGTTTATTGAAAAGAGAACACATTCATAATTTATAATGTTAAAAGGTTTAGGCATATTCAAAATATTAGTTACTTTAATTCTCTTAGTTAAATAATCTTATTCAAGTTGCGATTCAGGTTGTTTAAATTGTGATTAGTCTACTAGTAAATGTAATAATTGTGTAAATTAAAAAGTTCTTTATAATGGAGCTTGTTTAGATAAATGTCCTCCAAATTTTTTCTCAAATTAGCTTAATATTTGTCAATAATGCAGTTCGTTATGTAAAACTTGTCAAGGCTCAGCAAATTATTGCACATCTTGTTAATATGCAACTTAATTTTTATATCAAGGAGGTTGTCTTTAAAATTGCAATTCAAATACAATACCTACTTATGACCCCACTTAGTCTTATTGTGCAGAATGTGATTCAAAATGCAAGACTTGCACAGCTAATCCAAATAACTGTACTTCTTGCTCAGATAGTAATCACTCTTTGTATTTAGGTACTTGTATATCTAGTTGTCCTGTTGGAACATTCTCATAGTAGATTTCTAGTCCATCTGGTAACTATAAATAATGTATTTAATGCTCAAGTAACTGTTAAACTTGCACTTAAAATAACTAATGTAATTTATGTTTACCAGGCTTTTATCTTACTATTGATGGAACTTAGTGTGTTTCTTAATGCCCAAGTAATCAATACACTGATAATATTTATAGGAGATGTTACATTACTTCCTGTCCTGAAGGTATGTTTGATGTATCATCTTTAGATAGTAGTCAAAAAGGAGTATAATGTGCAAAAAATTGTCCTAGTGGATATTATATAGATTCAGTGAAAAAAAGATGTACTTAATGTAGTAGCTAATGTAAAGAATGTACAGGTCCTAGCACAAATGATTGTTTAGGTATAATATATTTATAATATATTATCATTGACTTTTAATTTCCACATTCAAAAATTTTAAAGAAAATAATGAAAATTCTATTTAAAAATTAGTTTGCCATGGAACATGCTTGACTTGTGCAGGAACTGGTTTTGATTAGTGTTTGTCATGCACTTAAGACAGAGATTTTTACCAAAAATTTAATTAACCTGTAGGTGAATGTGTATGTAACTATGATACTACGGAAGAACTTTAATAGCATTGTGAAAGTAAAAATTTGATTTAATTTATTTAAATAAAAATCTTGTTTGGCTTAATTTTTTTATTATTAATTACATCAAATAAATCTATTATTATATTAATTAAATCTAATTTCAAAATAGATTCTAATTAAGCAGAGTCCATCTATAAGGCTTTGACAGGATTGACAATAACTAATTTTGTAGTAGGAATACTAAATAGTATATTTACTAAAAATTCTATACTGATATTTAGATACATAGATTTTTCTTAAACTTTGTCATATCTTGGATATATTACATACAAATACCCAGTTTAGATGGATAAAACTTTGAAAATTTATGACCATTTTAATATTGGATATCTTCTTCCCAAGCCTACTGAATTTGCTGACTCAGTTTTAGTTTCTAGTTAAAAGCTGCAAAATGATCCATATGATTCATAATTGGCCTATAAAGGAAATCCTTTATTTTTTGTCAATAAAAGAGTTCCATTTTTAATCATTAATTGCTTTAGTTATTTTATGGTTCAGCTAGCATGTCTTCTATTTGTACTTTCTCTTCGTTTCATTGTTTATCCAATAACTAAATCAGATAGAGTTCTAAGGATATCTAAAAAATTACCTCATACTCTTCTCATTAATGTATTTATCTTAACATCTCAAGAAATGATTACAGATACTTTTATATAATACACTAATGTTTAATATCAAAGTGGATATGCGGTGTCTTTAGTGTCAACCATTATGGCTGGATTGTTTACAGTAAAATTCACAATTCAATAGAATATTTTAAATTTTAATCCCTTTATTTCTTTTAAAAATAAATAGGTCATCATTTTTATTGGGTTAATATATCTGTTATACAGAACAAAAAGGAAGTTAGATTTAGATTTAGAAATTGAAGTTTTTGATGCAAAAACTAAGTACGTGAGATAAATAAGAGAGTAAAATGGTATTCCTAGTCACTTTTAACTTGTTATTTTAATGAGAAAAATTATTTTTAGTATTTGTGTAGCATTCCTATACAGCTATCCTAAAGCTCAAGCTTCAATAATTTTTATAATTCAGATTCTCCTTTTAATCTATTTTATTATAAAGAAACCATTCTAATAATCTAAATACCATTATTTAGCTTCTTTCATAGAACTATCTTTTTTGCTTTTCTGTCTAATCATGTTCATTTGTAGTTTCTTAGATGGCACAAGCTTGATAAGTGGAATAGTAGCATTTGGGGCATTTTTGATAATATTCTAAATAATTATCTGCATTATTGGTTCCTACAATTTCTTTATGCTAGCGTTTTAATTACTAAAGATATAAGAATAAATAGAAATTTAAGAATTGCATAAGTAATATGAAACAGCCAAAAAATTGGAATAATAAGATAAAAGAAATAAGAAAAATGCTAACAATATATTTATTGATTAATCAAATATATTACATGACAATGAAAATAATAGTCCATCCAAATTACTAGGAAAGACTAAAACCATATCTCAAGAAACTGGATTTTAAGGAAGCATTTTCTCTTAGTAAAACGTTCCTAATAATAATAATAATTCATTTTTATTTGGAGGGAATACCTCTTACATGTATACTAAGTCTAACTTACATAATGAATCTCATATTCTACACAATTAAACTATTTTAGATACAAAAACAGTTGATTAATAACTATCACCTATTAAAGGGTTATAATTAGAGTATTTGAGTTATTCTCATAACCCAGAGAGCGAGTAAAGTCCAATTAAAAAAACATAAATGAGAAAATTACTACCACCCCTAATCTAAGACCAAAATATTTTAAATATGTCTAATATTTTATCAGATCTTTCTAACACAAATTCTACCACTTTCAAAAAATCATCTATTATTTTAAATCCTGTAAAACAAAAGAATAGTGATAACATTACTAAAAAGAATTCAGATTATATCAAAAAGAGAGTAACTCAAATGTAAAATATTGAAGTTTCCTCACCAAGTAATAATGAAGAAACATAAAATAAATAATTGTAAATATAAGAGATAAATTCTTTTATTGCAGGTAATGCTCCTCCTCCAGATAGTTCAAAAATTTAAGTTACAGCTAGAGATAATGAAAATATTTCATACATAAATCACCCAATTTCTAACAATGTCTCTTCAAGATCTGAAACAGTAGTTTTGCAGTAAAAGCAAAGAAACTAGCAATTAGAATTAATTAAAGATGGGGAAGATAGTGATGAAAATGAATCTAATAATAATAATTATGCTAGAGCTAACAGCTAATAAAAAAAATAACACATTTTACAGTCTAATTAAAAAAGGCTGTAAAATAATCCCAAAGAAATAACAATTTTGTCTTGATTTATTTAATTTACTTAAATATTTTCAAATTATTCAAAATTCTTTTTCATATTTTGTCTTTCAATTATTTTTTATTTACCCATTAAAAACTATTAAATTAAAATTATTCAGTTTTTAGTCAAACATATTATTTTTATTGTGATTAAATAATAATTTAAACCTACAAGTAAATTTACTTTAAAAATATATTATTTTCATTTTGGAATGTTTTCATGTAGAATTTTATTCAATTCTCCAAAGTTTTCTAAATTATATAATGATTGGATTTTTAGAATATTTCAATAGCTGTTAATCATATTATTTTTTAGAGAAATTACCATTGTTTTTTTATTTCTATAAACTACATGACAAAATTGGTAATAAATGAATATGAGTTTAAGGCTAAATGTAATAGCAAAAATGAGCAACTTAGTTAAATTGAAGGCAGCATTGAAAATCATAAGTAGTTAAAAATAGATGCCAATACTATGGAAACTTAAAACAGAACCTCTTATTCACCTAGAAATACTACATTTCAAACCAGGTATGATAGTATTTTAAATCAAGAGTTATTAAAGATGAAGTAAAAGAATGAAAAAAGAAATTTAGATTTTTTGTGTCATTTTTTGTAAACATGAAATAGAAATATTCTTCAAGTTTAATATCAGATAATTTTTCAAATTTTAAATGATAATAATGGTTTATATTCTTTGAAGCTAAAAAATGTCAATAAAAATAAATTAGAAATTTATTAATAAATATTGAAAGCAATATTTATTAGAATTTTTTTAATATTTCAAAATTGTTTGAATGATTTTTCTTAAAATTTAGAAAATTTTAGAAATATCTTTTAATATTTCAAATAGTTTAAATTGAAATTAGATTTTCAGTCTAAAAAATGGTTAGATTTAAATAAATAGTGTCTAAATAATAAAAAATATTGAAATATGAAATAAAAGCAAGCTCAAAGAGATTGGTAATTAATAAGAAATATATAATATATCTATTTACATTAAGAGATTAAATAAAAATAAATTTCAATTATTTATGTTGACATTTGAGTTATTTTTTTCATTTATATGACTAGATGATTTTGAGTTTACTCCAGAATTATTTTAAGAAGCATAATATTTTTGGAGATAAAGATTTTTAGTATTAAAATATTATGCGATTGCTTAGTCCTCATCCTCCTTTTAATGTGAATCATTAGTGTTATTTTCATTAGCTTATTACTAGGTTGAATTAATTACATTCTATTAGTTGATATTGTTTTAATTGAAACTAGCATTATTTAGGATTTCTACTTTATTTTTCAGATATTCCTCAGTAAGTGACTACACTTCATGTTAGTTATGATTAGATTCTACTTTTTCTTGATTTTAGTCTTATTCGTTTTCTTATGATTCCCTCGTTCCATTACTTTCACTAATTTCTTTAAATTCAGCTTCAATATCTTCATCTTCATGCTCTATGTTATCTGATTTAGAAAGAGTCTCATTTTCAACAAATATTTTTGAATTATCGCTCTTTTAAAACAAATCATGATTTAAATTATTTGTATCATTAACATTCACTTCTAAAACAGCAGAAGAAGAATCTAAATTATTACTACTTCTTTTCATCTTATTCGAATTATTTTAGCTAAAATTACTACCATTTTAATTGTTGTCATTATTCTATGTTGTGTTATCTGCTGATGATGCCTCTTCGTGAATTACTTAGCTATTATTAATCAAGTATGATCTATTACCTGACTTCTCATTCAATTCTAGGATTAACATTTCATTGTTTATTCCATTATTTTTTTATTAATGTATTGAATTATAGTTGTTAGTTATATTTGGAGAAATACTATTGCTTATAGGTATTGTACTTATCCCTTAACTATTACTAGGCGATCTTATCTCATGATGTTGAGCAGAATTGTGCAAATTCTAACTATTTCTTATATCATATTAATTTAATAAATAATTCATATTTGAGTTGAACTCAAATGTTTGTATATTTTCTTAATTGTTAGTTTCAAAATAAAGTGGATATTTTTACTAGCCTAAATGTTGTAACTATTACTATTAGATATCATCTTGGTTATCGATATGGTTTTAATTTCTATTTTCTGGAACCTCATTTTAATAAATTTATCCAGGTTGTTGTAATACATTCATTTAAGCAGAGTTTTAATAATCATAATCTTCATGTTATTCATTTTCAGAATAGTAGTAGTCTTCTGGCTGGATTTATTAATTTTAAGATAGGCTCCCTCCTCCCATGTATGAGCCTGATCTCATTTCACTTCCCTATATGTCATCTTATAAGTTATTTTAAATTTATTTTCTTAGAATATAATTAGAAGGATAGATTTAACCATTTTAATTATTTTTTAAGTCACCACCCTAGGAGTTTTGATAAGCTTTCATAAAATGACTTCTCTCACTATTTGAAATATCTTCATCAAGGTTAGCTGCATATTGTTATTGATTCATCTAAGTTTATGATTAAGCTATTTATTATTAAATTATTGGGTATTACTTAGCTTGTTATTGTTCATACTCTTCAGATAATAATAACTAATTCCTATAATCCATCATATTTTTTTCAGCCATTTACTACTATCTAAAATATTATTCCCCATATGACTTATTTCTCATCCTTAAAAAATTATTGTCTGGGGAATGCTCATTATCTGTTTCATGAGTATATAACTTTTGTTGTTGTTACTAAAATTATTGTTATTACTATTGCTACAATTGTTATTGCTACTAGATATAATTCTATGATTTATTTAAAGAATTATCTAGAGATAGAAGATTCACATATTCAACTTATTAGGCAGGATGGGACTAGAAATTACCATTTGAACTAGAATTTCCAGCATGTGAAAATAATTAATTGAAGTTAGATATATTTTAGTTTCCACCTATAGAAATTGTTGATGTTGATGTATTAAGATTGTTAGAAAAAGGTATCTGTCTAAAAATAACACTTTCTTTTGCCTTAAGTAACTCCGTTTTTAAAAGAGCATCTTTAAGCAAATATTCTAAACACTCCTTTTCTTATTGCATTTCATTAAGTTTCTTATTAAGCTCATCAATTAGCTAGGCATTAAAATCTACAATTTTTAAAATATAAATTTAAACATCACCTTAAATTTTTTATGTTTTAATTAATCTTACTTTTACTGTCACTTCCCTTCTTGTAGAATTTTTCTATTTGATAAAAAAAGATTTATTAAATATGAAAAAAATATTGAAATAAATGTTTACGTGACAAGAGTTTTTAATATTTAGATTTTTCTAATTTTATTTCACCTTCTAATTTCTTGATCAGCTTTGTTTCCTTTTTTATAAAAAAATTAATTTGATTTTAAATTTATTTTTTAAGAATTTACTAATTCTCTTAGCTTTTTGTATCTAAAAATTTCTTCTTATTATTCTTGCACTTTAGTAAGAAGTATTGAGTTCTCTTTCTCAAGTTTCATTAAGCTTTATCTAATAACAATATCTCTATGTTGAAATTTCTCTGTTATTTCTTTAATTTTTTATTCATAAATAATTATTATTTCTTAGTGGAAGTCATTAGGGATATTTTATATAAGATCTTAGTAGGTAGTACTTCCAGTAGGGAACTAAGCATTTTCAATATATTGCATCATATTCTCTCTTTCTTTAGCTGACATTAGTTAAATAGAATCTGATTCTGTGTTAATTGTCATAGGACCCATCTAACTACCTTGAAAGTTATTTTAAATCATCATATTACCTAACTTTTTGTTGCTACTTTAATAATTTGAAGCAGCTAAATCGTCACCTGGAGATAAAAGTTCTTTAGGATTATTTATATTTTAATTCATATTATATAAAGCTGAATTGTATTAAGAATCTATCTAATTTATATTTTGATTACAGTTATTGTTTAAATTTGTGCAAGCTTTATCTTCATTTGCTTTAATTTCTTCTTCTTATTTTTAGATGTTTTAATTATCATCTTCATCGTTAGTAATAGTTTGAGGTAGCTAGATATGATCATTATCAATAATATTTAAAGGATCTGCTTATCCTTTTGTTTTTAAAATTTATTAGATATTCTAATCTTTTGATGAGTTATTTATCATTTTAGAATTGTTCTAGCTTTCAGATTAATAATTTGAAAATTTTTCTTTATATTACAAATATTTTTGCTAAAATGATTCTTCTATTTTAAGTTGTTCTTGGAATATGCTATTATTTTCAAAATTTCTTGCTTAAAGTTGAGCAGATAAAGAAGACTGATTTATACCTTGTTGTGTTTAGTTTGTATTATTACAACTAATTAAATTAGATTGATTGATAAAATTTTAGTTTGAATGAGTTAGGTTAGTATTTTAAATTGAGTTACCTGCCTATGTAGAGCTATTAAGAAAAGAGTATCCTTACAAACTGTTAGTATTATTTCCACTCTAAAATTAACTATTTTTTCCGTTATTTAGCCCTAGATGAGCATAGTAACTTTACAAATTACTTGGCTTGGATGACATTAAGGACATTGTAGGAGAAATACTGCAGTCTATATTTTTATTAGAAGGGCACTAGTTAAATTATTACTATTGTTATTATTAATTTTGTTGATATTGCTATTTCATTCTTTATTGTAATAATTACTGTAAAATCTTATTGAGCTATTTATCTTTAATTGAAAATTCTTCTAAATTTTAAGGATTCTTTTGAATAATTGATGCTAGCCTGTTATTAATAACTTCGCCATTAAAGCTTGAAGTACTTTATTAGCTATTGTTAAACATCATACTTCCTTTTTATTATGTAGAATTTTACATTTAAGCTTACTACTAATTCAATAAAAAATTAGGATTAAATTGCTGAGCAGATTTTGTATTTGATTTTTAGCTATTGACTTTATCATTAAAAGCAAAATCAATTCTTTTTTAAGTTATATTTGCTGTTGTTTAATTTCCTGATTACAACTGAAGTAAATTTTTGTTAATTCCTCCTTTATTATTATGAAGACTAGAACTGTTTGTCCTCGAATTAGGAGTTAATGAACGATTGATTCTAGTTAAACTCGAAGAATTCCCTTTTTTTAATGAATTATTTGAATTTGTATTTAATTATGTGAGATTCCTTTGTCTTCTTTGCATAGCACTTGACTTAGTTTGATTTAAGTAAGTAACTGAACCTCCTCCTGTTAATAGAGCTGACTACTATTATTGCTAAATAGTATATGATTTATTAGCAGAGCTGTTGCTATTGCTATTATTTAACTATTTATTTTCCTTTTCTAAAAGCTTATTAAACTACTTTTAAATACTTTCTAACTATGCTGACTTTAATTTGATTTATGACCCGCTTTTTTGAGAAGGAGATCTGCTTTTTTTATTTTTTTAAGCAGTTTGAACTATTGGCGTAACAGTAGATTATGATAGTAAATTCTGTTAGTTTAAATAATTTAAGTGGAGTTAATTAGTTTGTAAGCTGATAATCTACTCTAAGCTCAGCGCGTTTTGTAAAATTTATTTATTCACTCCTTGATTGAAATTATTATGGCTCATTATTTAAGCATTTTTTTAATTTTAGCTAAATTAAACTGGTTCCTATCCATTCCCTGAAAAATAATTGGCTTAATTGTAGTTTATCAGGTTAGATGAATTGATTGCGCCTTGCTTTTTTGACTAATCAATAAGCTTTTCTATCTTCTTTTTAGCTCCTAGCTATTAATAGCTGCTAGAATGGGGTTGCTATTTCATATTTGCTTGTTGTATTGTTTGTAATCAGCTCTTACAATATGTTTTTCTTACAAAATAGAATTTATTCAAGTAATAAATTTTTTCAAACAAATTTTTACTGTACTTTTTGCTTTATTTAGTTATTAATTTTTGATAAAAGGAATTCTTTCTGAATTTCAAATATTATTCATCTTATAACATCTTAAATATCCAGATTGAAAATATCTGTTAAATGTTAGCTGTAAATCCATTAACTAATAAGCTGAATATATTTCCTTTCTTTTTTTCATTTTAAAAAGCTGTTCAAGAGTTTAAGCAAAATCAAATTATTTTAGAAAACTAAAAAGCAAGAAGTATTAAATAGTTTTTTTTGCAACATAAATTTGCCATCCAATTTTATTTACATTTATAAAATTTAGTATTAATTTATTATTAATTAAAATACATGATTAAGTTAAAATCTTTCCTACATTACTTTCTTTATTTATTCAAATTAAAAAAATTACACTCATTAATTAGATGGTGTTTATAATATTTTGTAAAAATCCCTTTAAAAGTCTTAAACAAAATTAATGTTTCTTATCATATTTTTATCTCATTTCATTTTGAAAATTAAAATTATGAAATATTGTATTAATTTTTTTAATTATTTATCATTACTAAAAAAAATAAAAAGAAACTTCTCCATTTCAAATTTTTTTTTAGAAAAATAAAACGAAATTTATTAATTTTTGATTTAATTTCAAAAAATATTTTTAAAAATATCTATTTTGATTAAGCTTTGTTTTTCAAAGTAAATTTATTATTTCTTATTTAGTATTTACAAAATATACACTGGCTACTAAACATATTTAGGGTTTTTAATTAAGAGATCAACGAATTCTTAATTAATTATAATTTTAGTAGATACAAATCGCTAAATAGATGAGTGAAGGTATTCAGTATTTGAATTTTTTTGTCTATTTTCTTAGATTTTCAAAATATTTTACTAAATAGATAGAAAGAGGCTCTCGAAGGACGATTCTTGCTTTAGATTAGGAACTTTGGAGGAAATTTAGAATACTTTCAGAAACATTACCAAAGATACTTAATCTAATAATTTTTGTTAAGTAGGATAATAGTTTAGCTAAAAATTAATTCTAAAAAATAATTCTTTCATAAGCTAGTATGATATTAATTAAACATAATTTAAAAAATTTGATTCTATTGTTAGTGATGAAAGTGAAGGATAATCACAAATTTAAAATAGCTATCACATAAAATAACCTAGTGAAAAGCCTAAGAAAATATTAAAATTAATAAATAAAAATGGGGTTCTATTTAAAGCTTCGGAAGAAATTGTTTAAAATGAGAAAATCCATCCAAATGTAAAAGAAAACAATCACGTAAAAATAAAATAGCATGTGTTAAAGAATACTTAATTTGGAGGAGGTGTTAATAATCAAAATACAAATAGAAAGGCAATATGCAATTCATAAAATATATTCTACCAAACTCAGAATGGTAATTTCTAAGAGAGCCCTCAAAGAGACTGCTTAGTTGAATAATATGGAGAAAATTTGATTTCTACAGTTTTTAAATCTTTAATTGTGCACAAAATAAGATCTATTTCAACAAGCTAAGATGAATCTTCTATATTTAGCTCTGCTTCATCAACAACTAATGATATTACTTCAGAGTAAGTATTCTTTATAATTTATTTTTGAATGGGTATTATTTAATTTAATCTTACTCATGTATTTTTGTATATTAGAATTAATTGACAAATATTTTGAAATAAATTAAAAGAATAGTTAAAGAATTTGGGATATCAACGTCTCTTCTTTCTGAATTTGATACATTTGAGGATAAAAAAAATTATATTATTAAATAAATCAATGAAACTTTAGATAAATTGTTAAATAATTTTAAAGAAAAGATTGACAAAAGAGAGAATAATATTTAGAGTCTTGAAAAAGATATTTCTAAATCTAATAAACTTAATGATCCTCACTACTTGGATTGGTTAAAAATATCCAGCTAGTACTAATCAATTAATCTAAAATTAAAAGAAATGGTTATATAATATGTCAATAAAGTAATTCTTTCTTTGTTAAAAAAGTTGTTTAAATATTTCATAAATAAAAATAGTATGAGAATTCAGTCAAAGTTATTGAGAGCATGAAATAAAATGGGATTAAAGTGAAAAATCTATCTGATTATGTTGGTGTAAATACTGGAGATCTTTTATAGCAGGAGTAACAATAAAAAATTGATCCTTCAAACTTAATGAATAAGCTGATAAATAAAAGTCATGAACATGATAAATGGATATAAGAAATAGAGTAGACGATCAAAGATATGGAATGGAATGAAGATTTAGAAGAGTAATATTAAGAGAATATTAGGGAATAAAAAAAGTAGCAAACTAATTTAATCAAGCTTACTAATGGATAGAGTGTAGGGTTTAGTACAAATATCTACAGTAAAATGAAAGAGGAATAATAGTTATAAAATAGAGAAGTTCTGCTAAATAAATATAGAGATGGAGATCATTTAGATGTTTCATAGCTGTAATTTTTAGCGAATACCAGTAGGCTTCTAAACAAATGTGCTGATAAGATTTACGAATAAGAAAAAATCAATGCATTAAGTTAAAACATTTTAAATAACATGGAATTAAAAATAGCTGAAGAAATAATACACTAATATTAAAAGATCAAAAAGGGCTTATCTATAATAAGAAGTGAGTATTTACAGCATAAAGCAAAGAAGGATTATGTTAGGTTTCAAAACTAAAAAGATTAAGAACAAAAAAAGATCATATCAGAATTAAATGAATAGTATCATAAGAAAATGGTTAAAATATTTAAGTCTTATTTATCACTAAAGAAAAAGAATGACCAAAATAAAATAGAAAATCTTTCCTACACATCAAAAGCACTTGTGAAAGCTTTTTCCAATAAATTGAAACTTAAAAGAGCAGTATCTGTTGATCAAAACTCTAAAAATATTAATTCTAATTTCTTAAATAATCCTAAGTAATCTCTAAGATAAAACTTTTTAAAGGACAATGAAAAATCTTCTTAAACAGAGTATTTGATAAAAAATTTATAACAATCATAAGAAATAAAACAGGATTAACAAAATAAAAATGTGCCAAGAGTTGCAATTTTAAAACCTAGATCTCTAGATTCAAGAATAAAATCAAGTGAGCACCATGCTCCAAGTAAATTATTTGTTTATGAAGACCATTTAAAACCGAATTAGAAGTAAGATAATAGTTAAAGAGGTCTTAGAAAATATTATAATTCAAAAAAATATGATTAATAATAATCAGAAAAATATGATTTAAAATTACATGACCATCCTTATTTAAAAAATTAATCTTAATTTATAAAATTTTACTCAAAAGGTCCAGGAGAACTAATTAAAGAAAAGTAAATTTATTTCTTGTTACTATTTTTATATATTAAAAATTTAATAATGGGATAAACCTAGATCCGCTGTTGATGTAAAGAATCCTAGTAAAAATTTAGTAAACAAAGTTTTTGCTATTTAAAAATTGATAAGAGGATTTTTGGGTAGGTTGAAAGCAAAAAGAATGAAAGAAAAAGTGCTAAATGAATTATAAAATAAAATAAATTAAGTTTCACAACAGTTAAGTAAAAATCAGTTTATTTTAACTAGCACTAAAACTTCATATTTTAAAAGAGATGATATACCTAAGTCTTGTTTAAAGTCAAATAAACCCTTTTTTTTACAAAATGCTTTGAAGAGATAGTCTGTTCATAAAAACCCTTAAACTGTTAAAAGTTCTTTAAATCTATCTTAAACAAATAAAAGTCCATAAAGACTTATCAATAAATCAGCAAATATTTTTATAACTCCATAAAAAGAAAAAAATTATTCATAGCAGAATTCTGGAAAATGTTAAAAGACTAAGGAGTAAATTTTTTTGAGTTAATAAAGATGAAAGTATATTTATTTTTAATTAAAATTAATATATTAGAAATTAAGATGTCAGAAGAAGCATTTCATAATCAGCCATCTAAACAATAAAGACAGATTTACTAAGGGAAAGACTAAAGTAAATAATAATTACTGGAGAATAAGAAAGTTAAGTTGAGCTCAAAAAATTAAATAGAGATTTATAATAATTGAGTAAATAAGGTTAAAATTCTTCTGTTTACAAAAGTCTTCTATCTAAAAGTCAATCACCATCATCTTCTCAAGAAAAAAAAGCTTCTAAAACTGAAAAGAAGAGAGCCTAATAAAGAAAATAAACTCTATTTAGAGGAGTATTGAATAACGATTTAAATTATTTATGCTTAGTTGGGCATAGATGGGATAAAGGTGATTTTAATTCAAAAGATAAGAATTTAAATACTCCCTTATATTATGCTTGTAAATAAAAAAATGTTCCATTAATTAAGTGGCTATTTTCATAAGGCTCTAGCGTTAATATATCATGTTAAGATGGAAATACGCCTCTTCATTTAATATTTGAATCTAATAACTATGATCTTATTCAATATATTATAAAAGAAAATGATTAAATTGATTTAAATGTTAGAAACAAACTAGGATAAACTCCTGCTGCTTTATGCAATCAAGAAATAATAGCTAAACTTGGTTTAGAGAAGGCGATTACAGTGGTTTAAAGTTAAGCAAAGAGAATAAATTTTGATAATAATAAATTATTAATTTAAAATAAAGATTAAAGTTTTGAAGATAAGCTAATATAAGATTAATCTAGTGTAGTATTTTCAATATTTAACTTAAAAGATTTAAAATCTAATAATAATCATATTAGCCATTAAAGACTCATTAAAAAGAGATCTAATTTATCTATTTAATCATCAATAAGCCAAACCTTCTCCTAAAGCAAGCATCATTTTTGAAATTTAATGCTTATCTATAAATTCCATATTATTTTTTCAAATTTAATTTTAAGATTTATAATAAAATAAGATAATTCACATTAAAATTAAAAATTGTATCTCATCTTAAACCTATTGCTTGTGTATTTAATTATAATTTGACTCAACAAATGGATAGATTTGAGATATTAATAACTAAATTTAAATTAATTTATTTATTTCTTTTTCTATCAATAAATATGAACAAATACTTCTTAGTTTATGCTAAAAAATTAAAAATTTATATAATCATAGTTTTCTTTCTTATTTATTTCTTTTAAAATAATTGAAAAAATGAAAACTAATTTACATAATATTTTTAATATTATTACAGGCGTTTATCTTTCTTTTAACATTGTAAAATTAATAAAAATCTTATTTAACAAAAAAACGTAATTAAAAATAGTTCGTTTTAATCTTTTTTTTTCTATTGCTATTGGAATTATTATTTAGTTGCTGTGTATATGTATTTATTTACAAGAAGATTTACATTAAACAAACAATAAACATACAAATTATTAATTCCATTTTATTACATTATCAACTTTATTATTCTTTCTCAAATAAAATATGAGCGATTAAGGATTTGTTGAGAGAGAGAGTAGCTCTGATGAGGAGGGTAGAAATCATATTACTTTCGATCATATCCTCTCTACAAGAATCGGATTTGGGGTCTATCAAATAGTCGTAATTACAAAATATTAAAACTATAAATATAGGAACTTAAATGAAATGTCCTTCTCTTTCTTGAAATTATTTTATTCTAATGAGAAGGAATTTAACAAGAGAGTCAAAACTATTATTTAAATTTTAAAATATGCAGATTTTTTATATATTGATTTTGAATATCATATTTTATATTAATAGGTATTATTAATAGTATCACTTATAGATTTTATAGACGGAGCTGAGCAATATTATATGATGATTTTAGTATAAGTTTTACAGAACGAGTGGAAATTAAAAGATAATTAGATAGAATTACTAGGTAGCTTCTATTTTATAGGTTTATTTGTTGGAGCAGTTATTTCTGGTATTTTTTGTGATTGGTTTGGTAGAAAAAAATCAATGGCTATAGGATGCTTTCTATAACTTTGTACAGTAATATGGACTGCATTAGCTACAGATTACTATCATATGATTTTTATTAGAGCTTTGTATGGAACAGTTATAGGAATGACTTTACCAATAGGAATTCTGATGATGACTGAAATAGTTCCTAAGCACATAAGAGGAAGATGCTTAATTCTTACTTAAAGTGCATATATGCTAGGTAAATTCTACCTACTTTTACTATGTGTAATTTTCATGGATGACCTATCAAAGGGAAATTGGAGGGCAATAGCTATTTGCTAAATCTTTCCATGTTCAATAATGACATTTGGGTGTTTATTCTTTTTAGATGATTCTGCCAGATTTTTAGTCAGTCATAATAGAATAAAAGAAGCTGTTGTTATTCTAAATAGAACTGGATTAAAAAATTAGTAGGAATCATATCAACCTCTTACATAATAAGAAATTGAAGGGCTGGAAAATTGGTAGTAGATTTAGTTTGCTAAGCAGCCAACAACTTTAAATGTTTTTAAAGGACTTTTCAAAGGGAATAATTTTGCTGTTACTTGGAGATTAATATTGGCAAACTGTGTCAATTCATTCATATCTTCTGGTACCTTGTTCCTTCTCCCATTTTACCTTCATAGTACTGGTTAAGGATTTTTTGAGTTATTTGTAGCAACTCTAGGTGAAGTACCTGCATCAATAATAGTTTATTTTTTTATTGATGTCTAATCTGTGGGTAGATTAAAAATCCTAAATGGTACACTTTTCCTATCAACACTTTCTCTATTTTTGATATATTTGATAAAGGAACCTTTCCTCTTAGGTGGATTAGTTTCTATTAAATTCTTCTCCAGATTTACTGGTCTCTGCTCAACTCCTATAATTTCAGAGTCTTATGACACTGTCCATCGCTCATTAGGATTGGGATTAAGTACTGCAGTTGGTCGCGCTATGGGAGCTATATCACCTTTTGTTCTTTATGAAGTCTACTTATATGACAAATGGGTAGTCTTTTTAATTTTTTCTTGTTTGGCTTTCATTACTTTCCTTGTATTTTTATCATACCCTGTTGATACTACAAGCAAACCCTTAGATTAAAATCATACTGAGAATGAAAAAGAAAAATCAAGTCCAAATATTAAAATTAATTACGAAAATGAAGACACAAAAACATTATTGTCTGAACAAACATAATTATAAGATGAGCCAACAGTAATATCTAGGGCAGCTCTCAAAAATCAAGAATGAAAGAAATTAGAAATTTGTAAAATTCATAAAAATCTAAATTTAAAAAGAAGAAAATAATTTTAAATGTAAATTGATAATTTATTTTGTTATTTGTTGTTTCAATTATTAAAAAATCTAAAAATTTTTATTTGATGCTTAAATGAAATAAAAAAAGAAAAACTAAAATATCAATTTTCATGATTAAAAACATAATTAAATAAAAAAACCATTATTACAAGTTAAAAAAATTTACTATTATTTTCTAAATATTATATAAATAAACAACTCATTTAGAAATTATCTCATTTTTTTTATTTTTTGGTATTTTTATTAATTTATTCTAATTAAATAATGATAAAGAAAATAATATTAAAAAATAAACTTATAGGTATTATGATTTGTTGGAGATTTTGATATGTTTTGATATCAATAATTTATATTAGGATTTTTCTGCAATCCAAAAATATTATTTGATTATTTAGTTTTTTTTAAAAATGAAAAAAAATACTTATTATTGTAAGTTAAAATATTTGTATAGGAGCCTTTAATATGGTTAATATTATCTTAAGCCAGAAGAATCTATTATTTAAGAGGTATGATAAATAGACATTAATTTTGGGGATTCTCTTTACTCTTTATGTTTAAAGGATTAAAATTATGCAAAAGTAACTAAATTTATTCTAAGCAACCAATTTTTAGTGAAAAAAAATAGAGAGAAGTTAAATTTTTGTAAGTGATTATTGTTTTTTTCTATTTCGTTTAGTATATTTTTAAAAAATCACACTCATTCAGAATAAGTTTAAATCAACAAAATGTAAGCTGATTCAAGATTTTTTATAGATATAAAAAAATCCAGATAGTTAGCAGTAGATTCTTTTTTAAAAATTTGTTGTTTTTGCACAACTTGAAATAAATTAAACAAAAAAAGTATTTGCTAAATGAGAAGTAAAATATATAAAAGATTAATGAAACAAGAAAATAGTAAGTACCCTATTGATAATAAATTTTTAATAGAATAAATTTTAAAATAGATTCTCTCCAAATGTTTAATCTACATTTTCTTTTATTAAATTTGCTTGGAAAATAATGGTTAGTTTAGTTTTGGCAAATTTATTAATTCTGTTGAAATTATCTCACAAAGGAATAATATCTATTATTTAAAAAATCATAATACAATAAATCAAATTGAATAAGATTTTATATTTTATTATTCTACAGTATTTATAAACTTATTACTTATAAAATTGATAATCATTTTTGAGCTTATTCAAATAAGTATATTTTTTAGACTATAAAAATAAAAATTCAATTTTGAGAAATATCAATTTAATTAATTAGTAAAAGTTTTAAGCTGTAAATTAAATGGTAAAACTACTGATATTAAATATATACATTAATTCTAAATAATATACATTACTTTTAATCAATTATTTTTTTAGCAGGGGAGTTATATTACTTATTAGTGGTTGTAAAATATTCAAATAATATTCATGATAAGTCTTAAAAGTAGATTAGCTTTTTAGAAATAGAACACAGAGATAAAATTATAGGCATGACATCAATAGACGCATTAAATAATTGATAAAGGAGGTGTTAATTAATAATTTTTTTGAAGGTTAACTAGAAAGCAAAGAAAAATTTTATCAAATTAATTAAGATTTCTCAGTAGTGTTAAATTTTTTAGGTTTTTCTTAAATAATTTGGAAGATTTTTACAAAGTAAGGTAAAGTGATAAGATGAAAACAAGAGTTCTTTTTTCTTACATAATTTTATTTAAATTCTAAAAAATACACAAAAATATTTCAAAGATTCCTTTTAATTTCACCTGAATAGAAATGCTGAATCCATATAAACAGTATACTTTTGGCCTATTAAAATTTTATTAGACAACCTTAATTTAATCTAATCAGAATCTAAGTAAGTAAATATATTTCTTAATTTAAAAATTTTTCTTCAAAACAATAATAAATTAATCAAAAAGTTCTAAAACCACAACTTTATCGTAAATATATCTCTAGAACGAAAAATGAAATTAAAGATTCCATCTATCAATAGAAATAAATAGAAGATTTATTAATGAAAGAAGATCAAAATAAGAAGACAATAACTCTTCTTTATATCTAGACTTTTGCTGAATTTAATAATTGAATTAAAATAAGAACAATCAAAACTGAAAATTTTTAAATAAAAAAACTATCAAAAATGAAGAACGTCTTAATTGCTTTCGCTGCCCTTGCTCTCCTTTCTACTGCTGCTCTCATTTATGTCCACACCTAAAATGAAACTGAATTGGAAAAGTTCCACATTCACAGACCTCATGTTCACCTCCCCAAGATTCACTTGAAAAATATCGGATCTTGCCTTAGTGTCGTTACTGGAGCTGCCAGTTCATGCGGTGCTGCTTTTGATGCTGCTGGTTCTAACGTTACTGGTGATATCAATTGCGTTAGAAATATCCTTAATGCTAAGAAGTGTGGTCACATTATCTGATCTAATCCAACCCGAAATTAAACTTCTTAATTAAAATTTTGAATAATTGACATATAAATATATAAATTTTATAAGCCTGTATTTTTTTAATAATTATTCAAAACAAATCAAAAGTTTTTTTTTATCTATTTAGTAATTGATTGATTCATTAAAAAGTAAATAAACAATATATAAAAACAAGCTAAAATCTTTTATCCAATAAAATCCACCTATTTAATATTAAAAAAATAATATACTTGAGATTTTTGAGAAAATATAAGCAAAAAATAGCTTATATTTGAAACCAATTGTAACCTATTTTTCAGTCTTTATTATATCTAGTGAAATTATGAGGTTTCAAATTTATGACTAAATTTATTAATTTCTTTCCAAATTATTATAAAAGAATAAAGCACACTCGAAAAGCCACAACTCCCAAGTAAATTGTAACTCTAGAACTAAAGTAAAAGTGCATTTTCTTCTTGCATCCGAATTCTAATCGAAAAGTTAATTAATAAATCTTGATGAAAATAGACCTTTAAAAATTGAACTCAGTTTATCAAAAAAGAATAATTAAATTAACAAATAATAAATTGAAGAATACAAAAAAAACTAACTAATCTAAAAAAATGAAGAACATCTTTGTCGCTTTCGGTCTCCTCGCCCTCATCTCTACTGCTGCTCTCGTTTACGTCCACACCTAAAACGAAACTGAATTAGAAAGATTCCACATCCACTTACCTCATATCCACCTTCCCAAGCTCCACTTGAAGAACATCGGTTCTTGCCTTAGTGTTGTTACTGGTGCTGCCAGTTAATGTGGTGCTGCTTTTGATGCTGCTGGATCTAACATTACTGGTGATATTGGTTGTGTTAAAAACATCCTTAATCTTAAGAAGTGTGGTCACATCTTCTGATAAAACTTTTGAATAATTAATAATAGAATAAATATATATTTTATGAATTCGTATTTTTTTAATATTATTCAAAACAATAAAAAAATTATCTTAGTCAAATAAATACAATCTAAATCTTATTTTTTGTACATTTTGTCTATTAAAAAGCCATAAAGCTAAAATAAATTAACAAATTGAAAAAAATTTTTCAGCATATCTCTTTTCTCCATTAATTTATGAATGAGTAAATAAATCAATTATTTTGTGGCTAAATCAAATTCCTTTGGAAAACTAAAAGTTTGAATAGTTTTTATCGTCATTTACAATAATAATAAAAAATCGGCAGAAACATAAATCATCTTGACAATATTTAATATTATGTCTGTAAAACTAAAATGTTTAAAATCATTAAGCAACAAAAATACAGTATGAATATGAATAAATAAATGCTATTTTACCAAGAAGTAAACTTATTTCATGTAGAGTATCATATAAATTCATTTTTGATAAAATTTATCTACAAAAACCATTACATACAATTTTCAGACCTTTTTTTGATAATTATCACAAATATAAAAAGACAATACAAACATTTTTTTTCAATATTAGCTAATAAATTTTATATTTTATTTATGACTTAATAAGCAATAAAATATTGAATGATATTTGTGCAACTCAAAAAGCAATTAAAAGTGTAAATCTACACAGTAAAAAAATAGTGAGAAGAAAATATATTTCAAACTAATCAATTTAGACTGAATAATAATTTATGGAGAAAGAAAAAGTGCTATTTATTGCATCAATAAAATTTAAGTAAAAACCATAATAAAAAATGTAATTTAAAATTTTAGATTACACCTCCTCATAAACAAAAAAATGATAATTATTGCAAAATTTTCCTATCTTAATTTTCAAATAAAATATTTAAAATCCTTCTTTTCTCATTGAAACAATTTAGAACCTTGCTTGTAAAAGAAAATATGGAATAACTAAAAACTATTCATTGTACTATTAATCATCTATTTTTGTCTTCATCAAGATTTTTATAAAATTTTTCTAACAAGTAAAGACATTAAGAAGAATATTCAATACTATCTTCTAAAAAATCAAAATTGCAATTACTTTAATTCGATTTTCTTATTTCAATTACCTTTTTCAAATCAAAAAGATCCACTTCAAATAAAGTTACATATGTATTTTTATAGAAAAAGCACATTCTCTGTTCTTCTGTTAAAAACAAATCATATATTGTTTACAAGCTTTTCATTTTTTCTAAAAAGACGTAATTTGTGTTTTTTACTGTCACTTTTACTTGAATTTAATCATAAGTTAAAAGTTCAATAAAACAATCATTTTTTTTGCTATTATCCACTTATTTATTCAAAACAACTTGCTAAAAGAGTTTTTAATAGCTCTGTTAGTCATAAAAATCTACTAACCCATATCTCATTATGATCTTTTGAAATTATTCTACATTAGAACCAAGTAGAGCTAAGAAGTTTTCACTTACTCCAAGCTTAGTTAATTCTAGATCTCCATTATCAAAATTTAATTCTTAAGTACCATAAATATAAAATTATTCAGAATTAGAAACACTTTTTAATATTTCTTAGCATTGCTATTAAAAATAACTGTTTACTAAAGTTAAGTAATCAAACGCAAATGGAATTTATTATAAAATTTATTTTCCTTTTGAAGCAAAAACTTCTTAAGATGTGAATATTTTTTAGTATTACTAAACGCTTAATGATAAATCATATAAGTCTTAATTTTAACTATTCCTAAGCTGATGTATTACATATGATAAATCATAATTAGGCCTTTTCTATGAAAAAAATTAAATTTCTAAGGTTCCCATATCTTTCTTAACAGTACAAGAATACACTCTTTTATATTCGTTCCATTTTGATAATTTTAAAAAATATTAATCTTAGTTATCTAAATCCAAAATGATGTCTCCAGGGATAAGGAAGCACTTTTCTGATGAAAAAATATTATTAGGGATCAACATACATTTTAATTAACATTATTTTGTTTATTGAGATATTTAATTCTCCTCATAGCTATTTTCAGTTTGATTTTTTTTTCCTAAAGTTTACATTTTCAATTTAAAATTCTTTTTTTATATAGAAAAAAGAAAGTGTTTGTTGATTGATTGATATATTTTAAACCCTCAGAAGATACATTATTCTTCAATTAAACTATTATAATCAATTACAAAACAAATCATTTTAAAAAATATAAAATCAATTTCAACAGTTTTTTCCCTATTTATTAGTATTAAATGCCATTTAATAACTTATAAATACTAGTTGCCACAAAAAAAACATGTATAATTTGAAAATGTTAATATTAAAAAAATGAATTTGTTATTTCTTAATTTTATAAAAAATGTACTTTTCATGTAAAACTGAATAAAATATAATTTTTTTTTTCTTAAATATGAACATAAGCTTTACAATAAATATATTCACAAAAATAAAAAATACAAAAACAAAGTATTTTAAAAAATAAAAAAATAATATTGAATGAAGTAGATAATTTTTTAAAAACATTAAATTATAAATCATATTTTAAATAATTTAAAAACTATCATTATAAATTTATTTGTACTTATTATATAATTTTTATCATTTTGAATCAATTCTAATATATGGTATTTTAGTAGTTGATTCTAGTTCTTTACCCATTTACTTTAAAGAAGCTCCAAATTATTCACTTTAATTTAAAAATATTTTTAATTTTATTGATAATTGATTGTATATATTTATGTTTACTCTTTGTTGATAAGACTAACTTTAGATAAAATATTAGTAGTGCTCGTTAAATATTGTTGCAACTTTTAGATACTTGCTAAAGTAATAGAAAGACCACTTTTTTATTGAAATAAAGTTCACTTTTTTAATATTTTAAAATTTTATAATGTTACTCGAATCTTAATTTAAATATTGAAAGACATTTCAACTACTAAATCTCATCAATTACTTATTTAAACCCTTAGTCGTCCATTCCAATATTACTTTATTAATATTTTAAAAAATTTTAATTTTTTTATTTTCATTAAATCTTTACTTCATTTTTAAGTGCAGTCTTTGTAAATTATTAAATCCTTTTAATAACTGAGCAACGGCATGTTAATCATCTTAACTAATATAATCATAGCTTTTTTTATAGATGATAAATAAATTTTTGATAAATTATTCATAATTAATTAATACCTCATATCTATTCTAAACTCTTTGATTTTTTCCTTTAAAATATTATCTTAAAGTGCTCTAATAGAGTCTTGGTTAATTTTCATATCAAACATTCCAAGATAAATTTTTTGTAAGTTTTGTAATTTGTTAAAGCATTAAGAGAATTCGTTAAAACATAAGCTGTCTTCTAATTTTGCTTTACTTTTAGTATTATTAAAATATTGAAAACAATAAATAAATCCTTGTTTTTAAATGAATTACTTTATTTCTAATCTTATTTCTTTCAATTTTTTCATCTTTGAAATCGCTAAGTTACATTGATTAAAGCATTCTCTTTAAACACTGCATTCACTAAATATTTAACAATTTTAATTTCTCTAAAAATTTTAACTAATTTAATAATTACTTTAGGCACAAAGTTAATTTCTCTAACTATGATTTTTCAAAAAGAGCAGACGGGACATGTTCTGTCTATAAATTTCTAAAATAAATTTAAGAAATATTTAAGTAAATATTTAATCCAATATTTATTTTACTTAAGAGATAGGTATAAAGTATTCAAGTGACTCATATTTTAGATTGTTTGAAACAAATCTTTTAGAATACCATTACTAATTTCTGTATAGCTATTGTTAAATTCATATTAAAAGAAAGAAAAAAATGAAATCTATTTTACTCCAATAATAGCAATAAATTTCTCATAGTCTGATTTGAATTATTGAGATTTTGTATAAATCTATTAAATACTTGCTACTCTCCAACATAATTTCCACTTTATTATTTAAAAAAAGTTAACTAAGTTTATTAAATTAAAATTACTAAAATTTAAGCTATAATTATTGCAGGATTAAATTATCAAACATTTGTCCAAAAAACTCCAATTTTTCTGATTTTGCCTATATTACTCTAATAAAAATAAATAAATATAAATATATTGTTTTTTGCTTTTAATACTATTATGCAGCTTGATTATTAAATGGCAATCCCCTGTTCTATTGATTTTAGAATCTTTTTTTAAAAGGATTAATTAAAAAAAATATATTTAAATTAAAAAAAATGATCTATTATATCTCAATCAGGTAAATTACTGTATCTAGTTAAAAGGAGCCTATCTATTTTATTGGGCTTAAACTGGCCTATTAATATTATTTATTTATATTTTTTTATCAAATTGATAATAAAATGAATAATATTACAAAACAACTACTGCAGGCTTTTCTCCTATTTTTGCTGAGCTTTTAAATTAAAAAATATTCATAAAAGCAAATAATTAAAATTAAATTAAAATACTTTAATAAAAGCTCAAGGTTATTTAGTTTTTTTAAAGACTAGAGTGTCTTTTTCATTGCATTCATTTGATAAAAAGTGCACTAGAATGAACTTAATTTAAAGCAATCAATTATTTGAAATAAAATAATAAAAATCCTACTTCAAATCAAGCTTCAAGCTTTATAAATTTTCAGTAGTCTATAATGAGTTTAGTATGTTAATAACCTCTTCTTCGTAGACTATGTTTCTATAACTAAATTAATAAATAAAACGTTTGTTTTAAGGATTTAATCAATAATTGTAATTATATTTTTAAAATTTTTACCAGAAGTCCAAACTAAAGCTTACAAGGGATTTATTATTTGATTCAATAATTGGGCAGATCAATTTTGATTAATTCTACTCAGTATTATTAATTCTATTAAAAATAGTTATTAATATTTTTTTTTCTTCCACTAAAATGCTTACTAGAATTATAATTTAATGAAACTAAGATTTGGCTTATTCCTATACCAAGACTATTCCTATGAAAAGAAGGCTTCATCAATACAATTATTGCTAAATTATATCAAAATAGTATTTAAGAATTTAAAAAAGCAAAAAAGACATAAAAGAATAAGAAATAGATAAATATAACTGTTATCATTCATTTTATTTAGTAAAAGTAAAAAACTTTTAATATGATTATAATAAATCAAATTTTACCTGTAGTCTAAATCAATGTGAGTTATTTGTTTTAAATTAGATAATCCTTATAAGGCTTTGCTGATATCATTACCTCTATTAGTGTTACTTAGAAATATTTTTTTTAGCATTCTATAAAAATTATGAAGTTAAATTACTTAAAACAAAGAGATATCTTATTAAGTTCATTATAATTTTCTAATGTTTGACCAAGTAGCTAATCGAAGTCTTATGCCAAGAAATTTTTTCTATTTTTTTAAGTACAAATGATTCTAATTTATAATAAAAACAAAATTGAATATTACTTAAAGTTCAAAGTAAGATCTCTAATTTATTTAGACTACTTAAGGTTTATGATGAAAGTTTTTGTAATTTCTGGATTTATCTTTGAGTATCTATTATTGTAAATCATTTTAATTTTTAATTAAGTATGATAAGATATTATACGAAAAATCTAAGTTCAATGTGAGTAAATCGTTCATCATAATATTTTTTAATTAAGGTCCTTCATGTGTTACTAAATTCAGATTATTTTCTTAGAATTCTTCATATTTAATTTCTTACTAACTTTCACTTAATAAATCCCTAAAATTTAAAAATTGATTATCAGAAAAATATATTAAATATTTTAAACTTACGAAACATTTAATTTAAGAGATTAGATTTTATCTAATTGAGAAATATTATTAATCAACTCCACTTTATTTTTCAGTTTAGATCCCCTTTATTATTTTATTTATTAACATTTTTTGTTTAAATTTATTTTACTGTAAACTTATCTCTAAAGAACTTAGTTTCTTTAAAAATTTGCAATCTTCAATTTTTAAGAATTCAATGCTCTTGTTGAAGCTGATAAATAAAAACATTTAAACTTATGATTTTTATTTTAAATTAACTACTCTAAATTTATAGAATATCCACTTATTTAATTTCCATCATACTCATAAAGGTTCTTCAAGCTCTCTTGATTAACACCACATTTTCTTTTAATAAAAAGAAGCTTAAATATTATCTTAAAATTTAAATTTACACCAAATTCAAATGAACATTTGTTAGCTGATTCTACTTTTGATTGAATTCTTTTAGTTATTCTAAAATATCATCTGTCATTGGATAGCCACTTCAAATTATTAAAAAATGATTATATTTATTAGATAGAAAGTGAGATTATATTTACCTGAAATTTAACTAATACCCATTTAACTAATCCATATTTTTTAAGTTGTTTAAAAATTGCTTCAATTATTAATCTGATTAAAATATACTAAAAAAGCTAATTACTTAAACAAAATAGATGCTTAAAAATTTACTTTTTGTTGATGAACAAATATTGGAGTTTCTTTGAAGCTAAAATATCATCGAAAATAGTTTCATCTAATTGACAGTCATCAGTTTTAACATAAAGAGCTGAAGATCTATTCTTAAGTACATTAAGATAAACGACTTTGTCTAATTAAGCAAGCTAATTAAGATGTTCTATTCCTTATTCATCAATAATATTTTCTCTATAAATTTATATTGAAGCTACTTAAATACCAACTGAAAACAAATTTTATTTACTTTAAATTGATTTAGATTTTTTGCAATTATTTTTGATCAGATATTTTAATTAGGGATTAGCTTAAATGCTTAGCATCTTCACCATTAAAGAAATTACCACTTTTCATAAAGATAGATTGTTTAAATTTTACTGATTGTAATTTTTTTACCTAAATTTAAGATCAATTTCTTCTATGCTAGTCATTGATTATAAATTGTTTGCGAAATCTTTAATGGGATATTATATGCTGTCTTCACTAAAATGATTTAAATAATCATTAAATTCTTAATAAAATTTTTTAAATTGAATTACTGGATATCAATTTTCAATCTCTAAATTTTAGTGAAAGAAATACGAGATATATCCTAAAATATTGATTCAGATGATGCTTTGATCAGAGGTAATGTAATGCTAATATTTTCTAAGGTCTCCTATACTTATTTTCTAAGTTAAGAAACTTTTTAAAGAGAGTCAGGCTTTACAATGACTATGTTTTTATCAAGTTTATCATTTATTTTCATTAATTTTTCTTCCTATTAAGTCTTATTCTATTTAGAAAGTATTTTTTACATGTAAATAAATGTTAAACTCTCTTTTTGAAGTAGATAATTGACAAGATTGATAGAACTTATTATAATAGAAATCAAACTTAAGATAAAACTAAATATGGGAGGAACTATTGTACCACTACTATTTCCACTCCACATTCCAAGTTAACCATTGTTAATAAATTAAATTAACAGTTAAGGCATACTCTCAAAGATAAATTGAATGATTTGTGAAATTTAGATGATTCCTTGTATCTTTTCATTGCTTAAATATTAAAGGAAGGTTGATCTCCTATAAATTTAATATAATTCATCCTAAGTAAATTCCTCTACTAGTTACTCCTACTTCTTTTTTTCAAAAACTGCTTCAGCAACATTTTAAATGCCTTAATTACTTTAAGTCTTGGCCTTATTAAATATTAAATAATAAAATTTCATCAAGAAATATTTTAAAATAGACTTAATTTTTAATTCAATAAAAAGTTACATGATTAAACAAAGGTTAAGATTTTTCTTAATAAAACAAATGACTCGAAGTTAAAGAATTCTCTATATCAGATTCTTTTAGATTAACTGAAGCGACTAATTAATTCGAATTTAAAGGTATTATTGAGGCTTTCTAGCTAAAGGATATATAAGCTTCCTTTCTCAAGGCAGAGTGGATATTGTGTGAAAGCCTATTTGTGAATTTTTTATAGCGCTTAGTAAATATATTCTCATAGTGCTGAGTTATTTAGTCATTTTTCTTAATCTAAAAAAACAGATAAACATGAAGCAACTTAAAATACTAAATGAGACCATAAAAGCAACCTAATGGAGAGTATCTTAAGAGCTTAAAAATCTGCCACCACTCATTTAACTTGAACTTTAAAGATGCTTTTACAAACTACCAAAATGTCTCAGATCTATCTATTTGGCTTTAATAATAGCATACTTTTTTCATTTCTTATTCTTCTAGTTATAACTCCATTAAATGAATCCTGATGAAAACATATGTCCATGATATCATCTAACAAAAAGGTTGAAAAGCAACAAAAAATATTGAAGCTATTTTTATTTCTTCTGAGGATTTTTTAGAGTTAGCTGCATAATCTATATCAGTTAGTATATCTAAAAAGCCTAATCCTACTGAAATAAATATTATGACTAATGAAATATAATCTTAATACTCTTTTTTCATAAGTTCTGATTGTAGATATTAAATTTAATAATTTAAGTAAAAACTTTAATCAATTTAAAAAAAGTGTTATTACTTTTGTTATATTATTGAATGAAATAGCTATTGGCATTTCTAATAGTCTGAAATCTTTAAATACAACAGTTTTTAGAAATAATCATCTTGCGATCTTTCTATAAAGTGAATAATTTAATATTATCTATCTCAAACATTTTAAAACTGTTGCTTATTCTAAAATTTTAAATGATTTTTATCATATCTTGTTAAAAATTGAATTTTAAAAGAATCTATTTTAGATTTCAAATTCTCAAAAAATTTTTACTTTTTTTCAATAATATTAACTATTTTCAACAATTTTCAACAACTACAATTATTATTCACACAAACAATCTTTTTTTAATTTTTATTAATATGTTTTAATCAAAAGTAAATTTATCTCTTTAACACACAAAGAAATTTAAAATGACTTTTATGATGTTGTTAGTTTAAAATTTATCTAAAATTACTTACTCTTGAAATATCTTCAAAAGACATATCTAATGATTCTAAAGATTTAAGCTTGGTTTACTTTAGAAAATGTGTATTTTTTAAAATTGATAATTTTGTCAAGTAAAAATGCTCTTTCCAAATTTCTATATAAAATTTTGTATTTTTTGTGATATTCTGAAATAAAATTTATTTTGTGAATTATTTAAAAAATTATGGGATTTTGGTAGTGTTAAAATGATTTTTTCTAATTAGTTTAAAATTAAATTATTTTATTTATTTTAAAAAAATCTTAGAATGAAAGTCTTAAAATAATATGATTCTTTATCTAATCATTTTTTTAATACCTGGGGTTTTCTTTTCAAAAATAAAATCAAATTTGAGTAATTAATTTATGCTAAACTGTCTTACTAGTAATAGTAATTAATTATATTTTGGATACATCGTACAAAAAAGTGTTTTTACTTCAAACAATAATTAAATTAATAATTTTTATTTGGTGTAAATTTTATTTTGGCAGAATTTTTTTTTGATTGATTAAAATGTATTTTCTTTTAGACTAATTTATTATTTTGGCGAATTTTATAAATGGTTAATTAAAAAGAATAAATTAAAATTTTTTGATAAAAATAACACAAAAAACTGATAGGTAAAGCTCTAAATTTTAGAAATTATATTATTTGTAGTGTAGCTAGCTAAAATCATAAAAATATCTTCAAATCTTATCATGATGTAAGTTGATATAATTTATTTTTCAAAGAATACCAAAAATTTACAATTCCTGAAAATCAAAATAGTAAAAGACAATTACACTTAGAAATTTTAAGGCTATTAATTAATTAATAAATTAACTTGATTAGCATAGAAGCAAAATATTTGATTAAAAAAGCAAGTAAAATAGGAGTTTGCAAAAAAAACTTTCATATAATACAGAAAGATAACATTGCTAAGTTTTTGAAATGGATCAGGATTATGAAAGGTAGAGCCAAACGAGTTTTGATAAGATTGAAATGTAAGAAACATTGTTTAAGCTTTTATCATATAATAAAAACATCACATAAAATTCGATTGATCAAATATTTGATGAAATAAAGTTCAAATAGTTTTAAAAGGATGATATCATTTACTCAAAATGTAAATCAAATTGATTGAGATCAATATTTGTAATATCTGAATATTTTATTTATAGGCTAACAAATAGAAGAGCTATCCATCCTGGTTTATGGAAGTATTGGAATGTATAAATCTATTTACAATAAAGGTATTGACACAAAAGAGTAGGTCTTAATCTAAGAATTCTAAAAAGGAGGAGTAATTGGATTAAAAAATCTTACACAGCCAATGAGTTCATTTGAAGATTATAGTTACTCTTGCATCTATCCTTGCTTAGTAGCTACTGTAAATAAACAAATGTTCAATTAATATTTAAAAAGGCCATTTGATAATTTTGTTAGAGATGGTGTGCTTTTCCTTAAATAAATACCTATGCTGAATTGTATATCATATAATAAGCTTTAATAAAACTTCTATTACATGTCAATATACCAAGCTCAAAGAGGTTAAGTAATATACTAAATAGAGGAAGCTCATAGGGATTTCTATATTCTGATGGATGGATCAGTTGCAGTAAAATATTTATAGGCTTATCTATTCTTACTAAAATATGTTTAATAATAATTTCTAAAAGTCCTACTAAAAAGTTAAACTGAGAACATCTGGTTTTTCACAATTTTTAGAAAATTTAGGTGAACATGAATAAAAAATATTGTCTAACTCAGTAAATAATTAAGAGAATAATACTTCCAGATCTTTAAAATAAGCAGAGAGAATGGTTAAAGTAATACAATTTAGATTTAATTTTAGTACTGATATTAACTTAAAGCAAATGAGTGATAGATTGATAGATATTTTAGATTTATTAATTTTATTTGATGGATATTATTTTTTGATATTTAAACCATTAAAATAATTTGATTAAGAGACTTTTGAAAATTATTAACCATACAAAAATTTATCTTTGCAGGGTGTGTTTTTAATTGTTTCTTTAATTACTTCAAATCATATTAATTTTATGCATTTTTGTCAAGTCTTTTTTTTTTTGATGATATTTATTCTTTTATTTCTTAAATTATCATTCTATTTAATATTGCTTTTCAAGAGTGATTTAAACATGCTATTCTTTTTTTAAAATACATAATGAAAAAAAATTTATATTTTCTTTGAAAATATTTGAAAAGATTAGAGAATACCACCAAGGAGAGTACTTTGGAGAATAAGAAATCATTTAAAATAAAAAAAGATAATTTACTGTTATCAGTGAAGGGAATTCAATAATATTAAGAATCACTCCATATTTATTCTAAAAGCTAATAAAAGAAGACTAGGAGTGTTGGAATATTTTAAATCAGCAAACTCAAGCTAAAGAAAAAATAATTGAGTAGCGTAATCAGAAATTTTAAGCATCTATTAAGATAGTAAATGATAATAATGATTTTATGATTCACAAAAATAGCTTAAATTTCACTATAAATTCTATCAAAAATTTAAATTTTAAGGGTATAAATAATAAATTTTAACTTTTGGGTAAGTAATAAATGCAGAATTAGTAAGCCTAAACTGATGAATCTATTAATGCCCTTTCTAATTAAGATTTATAATTTCCAACTTCTTCTCCAAAAAACCCTAAGAGCTTAGTAATACTAGATTCTTAAACTAGACTTACTAACACTTAGTCTTCAACAAATGCACAAAGTCTAACATCACGTTAAATAGAAAGCTAACATTCCCCTTTTTCTTAATCATAAAATCCCCCTTTTTAAAGGAAAAAAAAAAAAAATTTAAGTATGATACCACTTTAAAGTCTTAATATTATCAATGAAAACTATTTTTAAGATAATAATTCTAAAAATAAATCAGTAAAAGATTTAGATGTCTACAATAAACAAAATTAAAATATTATTTTTTAAACTTCTCCTAGACAATTTACTTAAAATAAGATAGTTAAATCTTTAAACAAATAATTTAATCTTCTCAATCTATAATCTGAAAACACAACAAATACTCTTTAGCTAAATGAATCTAAAGATTTAATGGAACTTAGTATTAAATAAAGAAATTCTAGTACAAATAACATAATGATTTCTTAAATAAATGATTCAACTTTTAATATGTAAACTGATACAAAGACTAAGCAGAGTACTCAAAAAAGATAATTAAGAACTTCAGCTCTAAAGGAAAGAATTGGCAGTTAAGATTTTATTTTTGATAAAAACTAAAACTCTTCTGTAGCATTTACTGAGTAAGCTATAGAAAATGTTAACGATTTACTTAAAATGAAATTATTTTCTGGTCCATGGTAATCAAAAAATATTACAGAAGATATGTTTCAGAAGGAAGAAAATGGGAAATTTATTTCCAACATGAAATAAAAATTAAAAAACTCAAAAGATACTGTTGACTAATCTCAAATAAAGTAAGTAGGGATCATAGATAAGCATACTGAAAACTTTGCTTTAAACTTAAAAAATGTCTTTTATAGAGTTTTTAACAAGAAAAACATTTCTAAAGAAGAGGCTTAAAAGGGACTTGAAAAGTAAGTTATAGATGAAGGAATAAAAAAATATATAAAATCATATTCTTCAATCTAAAATAATAAAAAATAAGTTGATTACTTAAAATAATAAAGGTTAAAATATAATGATTAACTAGCAAATGTAATATATGGAAGGGTTAAAAAATTTATAGAAAAAAAAAATGAAGACACTTCATCTTAAAATACTCCTAGAGTAATAGCATACAAATCTGTGTCCTAAATAATGTAACAAGGTTTAGATTAGTAGTATGGTTCAGAATTTAATTTAAATGAAGAAACATAATTGAACTCCAATAGGACACAGCTTAAATTTCCATTCTCTTTAACTCCTTTGAAATATAAATATATCAACTAGAATACAGAGGGAATAGATCAAAAAGATTTGGAAAATGAGGAAATAGAGATTAAGAGTATTTCGTCACCAAGAGTTTTGAATATAGAATATAAATAGAACAGTAGCCCTATTCACTTAGAAAATGAAAAGAATTAAAGTCCAAGAATAACAAGGAGGTAATAGGCAGAGATATCTTAATAAGTTTATCCTTTAAATATGGGTTTAGAAAATATTTAAAGAAATATACATAAATCATATTCCCCAAATACTAAAACAACACAAAACAAAAAGCCATCAACAACTTTTAGGAATGATTTGAGGTGTTCTTTAAAATTAGATCCTTCTACTATGTGTTTGTTGAAGAGGCATGAATTAAACTTATCGCTGAAAAATAGATTTTAGTCAGTGTCAAGAAGCTCTACATAAATTGATTGCCAAGCATTATAGAACAGCGGAGTGTTCAAAATAACATAGCTAAAAAATAATTAGCAATAAATATTAAAAACAATAAAATAAAATAGAATTAATAATTACTGAAATCATAAAAAAGTTAATAAAAGATATTAAAATTATATATTTATATAATTTATATTTAAAAAATTAAGTAAGTTATCACTACAAGAATATTATTTAGATTTTAATATAAAAGCTAAAAACGTTATGAATTTTAAAGTAATTTTTACAATTAATTAGTCATCATCAAATTTTCTAGAGTTTTAAAAATTTAGTAAATTTTATTAAGTTTACTAATGTTTGTCTTATATTCAGTAGACTACAGAGAAATTATCAAAAAAAAAACTTTTGATTAACAACTAATTATTGTTGAAAATGCTTAAAAAGTTATTTGTTTAAACAAAAATTTAAAAAAACATCATAAACAATCAATGATAAAATATTCCAAAAAAATTTTCTTTTGCATTTTTTTGATAAATTTGGAATAAAATTATTTTTGAAGAATAAAGTTGAATTAATTTTTTTTATTAAAAAATACAAAAAACAAAATTAAAATTTTTAGGTTTTTTTATTTATTTTTATAATGAATTTCAATTGTATTAATCTTCTTCATCATAGTCTTTTTAATTAAAAGGAGTTCTTGGGGTTTTTCTATATTTAGTTTCATCTTGATCCTCATCTTCCTCTTCATAATTATCTTCTTCTCTGTGTATTGAAACTCTTTTCTTTTAATGATTAGAGGATTAATTACTCTGCCTTAGGCTTGATCTTTTTTAGTAGTTTTGTTAAGGTTTTTCTTCCTCTTCCTCTTCTTATTCGCTTTCATCATATCCAAACATAGGTTCATCATCGCTTTCAATTGGTTTGAGAAAAACTTTTTCATCTCTGACATGAACTTTACTTTCTTTTTGAGCTTCTTTTTCTAATTGTTCAACAAACTCGGATTTTTTTGGTGGAGGAGGTTATTCTCTTACTTTTGGCTCTCTTTTTTAAATCTAAGGCTTTTAGTTTTAATTAATTAACTATCCCTATGCATCAAATTAAGTAAATTTCCCTTAGACTCCTTATAAATTACCTAAACCATTTATTTTATTGTTATCTGTGTTGCTATAATTCTTATTTTTATCTCTGCTCTAGTCATCTTCATTACTGTCTTGCTAACTTGGTTTTCTTTGATTATAATATTACTAGTCTTAGTAATATGGTTCAAAATCTTATTACTATTGATTTCCTTAGTATTAATTATTTGATTTTGGAGAGAATGATTTATTGCTTTCAGAACCTCTAAAACTCTCTTAGTTTTATTAAGAATTTTTACTAATTTAAGATTTACTTTGACTGTTATTTAAATTATTTGATGAGTTATTTGTCTTTTAATATTATTATTACTACTAATTAATATTATTTTTATACTACTATTCTTGTTACTATTTAGGATATTATTAGTTATTTTATCCTTATTATGGCCCTTATCTAGGTTATTACTAAATTTAATTGTTTGGCTACTAATTAGAATATTTTTATTAAAAGTAAGTGTTTTAGATTCTGTTTTAATTATTTTATTAGTTTTATGATTATTTCTATTACTGCTATTACTATTACTATTAATTTTTATTTTAATTATTTTTATTATTCTCAAATGGATTTACTTTATTCTTTGGGTCATTATTTTCTATCACTTAGTCATCCCAATTTATTGATTTTTTTTATTGATCGTTTCTTAGTTTTCCCTTTTAGAATAGTTCATTGTATTCATGTTATTGTATTTTATAATTACCTACTGGCTATTTATTCTTATCGTCTTATGGGGAAGAATTAGATTTTTCATTATTGTTGCTATTGCTATCACTTTAGCTATTCCTGTCAGTATTTTTTTTATCCTAACCTTGCTTATCAATGTTTTTTCCTTTATTTGAATTATTTTACCCTTCATCACTATTATTTTGCTTCTATTTATCATATTTATTTTACTCTTATTTTTCTTATTTTGTTACAGATCTAGTTGTGTAAATATTTTAAGTAACTTTTACATTTGGATTATCTTATGAAGTATTTTTTTACTGTTTCTAATTTTATTCCTCATCCCATATACTACTATTTTAGTTATTATTTCCTACTTTGCTTTTTTACTCAACCCTTTGAATGCTAGAAATTACATATGGATTCTTTATTGCAGAGTTTTAAATAGATGAATTAATAATTGATGTTGTTGTTATTGAATTTGTTAGAACTTGAGATTTTACTTTTTTCTTAGGAGTAGGAGGAGAACCATCTTCTTTTTAAGGATTAGACTCTATTGAGTAGGGATTTCCTTGAAACTATGCTTTAGATGAAATATTAGATGATTATAACTAACTCTTATTTTAATTATTATTTTGGTTTTCATTCATGTGTTATGAAAGTAATCCCGACAAAGCAGGGTAAGAAATAGTAACTTGTGATTTTGGATGCTAGTCCTAAGATTTTCTTTAATTTGATTTTGCTGATTGAACTTAAGAGCTTCTTAATTCTTCTGAATTCTTTCTCATCAAGCAATATTCTGGTGAAACTTTGAGTTAGTTATATCTGTCCAATTTCTTTTATTCTTCTTCTTTTTATTTTTCTTTCATATTTTCTATGTTCTCTTATTGTTATTTTAGCTCTTCTTTACTCAACTTTAAGTGCTTATACTGGTGAGATTTTGTTAAATAATTTTTATCAGCATCAGCTATCTAATATAAAAATAATTTCTTTTTGCTGGCCTATGATTTATAAAACTAGTTATCAGGAGATTCAGAAATATTAGGAATACTGATTGATGACTTTACTTCCATTTTCTTTCTTTAGCTTCTTCCTTTGAAATAAAAAAAATTGAATTAAAAAAGAGTTATAAATTAATTAGTTAGATAAATAGATAGATAGATAGTTAGCTACCTGCAGCAATAGAGCTTATAGAGTTAGGAGAATAGCCATTTTCTAATGTAGGTAGATTAGATATTGATTTAGAATTAATAATTTCTATTTCCTTTTATATTGTTTGCATCTACCTTTCCATATAACTTGGAGTTCTTAAATCATATCTTGGCTATTTATCACTCATGTTGAAAACGTTTACACTGATATTTTTTACGCTTTTTGCTCTTGAAACTTGATGGAGAGACTCTTGCCAATTGGCATCTAATTTATTTCTGTTTTCTCTCTTTTCTAATAGCTGCTATTTTCTTCTTTGATAGTCTTCAAACATTTCTTATCTAAGCTTTAACTTGTTTTGTTTGTAAATAACAGCAAACTATTCTTTATTTTATTTAGCAATTTTGGAAAGTTCTTCATCAAAGACACTTGAATCTGTCTTTTTTTTGTTTTTGCTTTCAACATCAGATTAACTACTTTAGTCTTTATTATTTTTGCTATGTTATAATTGTTATTTATCTTTAGGAGTTATTTTCTTTAAGGGTCTCAACGTCTTAGATTTGCCTTCTTATTCTAACAAAGGGGCTTCATACAATTATTTTTCAGCCATTTTTTCTTTCTAAGGTATCCATAAACTTTTCTAAAATGTAGTTTAATGTATTTTTTCTTCATTTTACTATCTATTTTCACTTCCATCTTGTCCTTCATTTTCATTATTCTAAGTTTTATCATCATTAGCTGCACTATGTTTTACATTTTTAACTTCCATAGATTAATAGCTAAATTGAAAGAAATTAAATGCTCATTTAACTAAAAACAAAATTTACATTTTAACTTGATTGTAAATGGGTTCACTTCTTTTACTGCTTTCAGTCTTGTAGGGAGAAGACGTTTATTATCTATTTTACTCTCCTTTTAACTAAAGCTGTAAAGTTTCTATATTTCCTTACAATCTTCTCACAAGCTGCTTGAGACTTTCAATTTCTAATGCTTATATAGCATTTATTTCTCTCTCATCTTTTAGCTCCTCTTTTAAAGATCTAAATCATCGGAAAATATTTTATTGATAGGATATAAAGAATCAAATAAATTACTTTATAATAATTTTTTGTTATGAATCTTCATCCAGCTAATTAAAAACATTTTTATTTCCATTCTATTTCGGACTTGAATTTTTTGATCTATTAGATCCATGTTTTGAATACTTTGTATGCTTATCTGCATCTTATTCCTTATTGTTAAAAACAGTTTAACTATCTACATTTAAATATAAATTTTTATTCTACTTCAATTGTTGGCATAGAGTAGTCTTACAAATCAATCTTTTTAGTCTTTGTTACTGTAGTATATGTCACTGTAGTAACGCTACCATCATCATTTTAGTGGGTTTCAACCTTTTAAATAATTTATTGAGATTTACTGTAAAAATAAATTAATTTTAAAATGATAAAATTCTATTTGTTAAAAATATTTTCACTTTGTTCTTAAAAAACTTTGTTTAAATTATCTAAATCTAATCAAATTAGCATAGAATATTTTACTTTCTTTGATACTTCTTCTTTATCATAATTTTCTTGGTTATCTTCTCCCATATTTTATGTGTTTTCTTATCCTTAGCTTTCTATTTACTGCTAATTATCATATTAATCTGAATGTTCTAAGGATTAGTCTTACTGGTTTTTTTCTTAGTTTGAATGTTAATCTTGATAGTACCCTTCATTACCTTCTTAATTATATTCTTTCTAATCCTAATTATATCCTTCACTATCGTCTTCATTTTTATAATTATGCTAATCATCTTCTTAATTTTATTCATTTTAATAACCTCCATTTTAATCTTGTTAGTTATTATAAGCATCCTTTTGTCTAGACCTTTCCATTTATTATAATTCCCTTTCAAATTTTTTTTGAATATCGCTTTCATAGCTCTCTTCGTAATTTTACTTTTTTATAAAAATAGTATAAATTCTTAGATTTATTTGCTGTAAATTTTTGTTCCATTTTTTAAAATATCTTATGCTCAAATCTAGTTTTTCTAGCTTTAATAGCCTAAAATTTCATCTATTATTTTAGAAAGTCAAATTAATAAAATAAATCTTTACTTGATCGTTGTCCACTCCTTAATCTCCCATCCTTCAAAAACTCAATGATAAAATTTAAGACTCTTATTGATTTGAACCTACTAAATAACTACTTATGGATCAAGAAACTATACAATTTTATAATCTAGCTAGAGCTCAACAATATATTTAAGGCTATTAAGATATATATAAAAAGTATTATTGTTTTATATTATTTTTGCTAATAAAAGCTTAATTATTTTTTATAGAAGTAAGTTTTGTTTTTTAATAAAGAAATGAAAATATAAATAAAGAATCTATCTATGTTTTATGTAGTAATACATTGATTTGTATAATCAAAATAAGCTGGCTATTCATTTGTCCTATTAACCAATCTATGAAGAAAATAGAAACAATATTTAACACTAAACAAATATAAAGAAATCTGAATTTAATAGAAGACTAGCCAAAATCATGTAAATTTGGTTTACTTTTTATTTTTTTGATGGACTAATTAAATTACTAATATCAATCAAAATATATCTACTTCTAATCTTTAATATTTATTTAAATATTTCTTTTTATTTTAAGTTATTTTGACAAATAACATAAAAATTGGCTAGTTTATTTTGAGAATAAATAATTTAATTTGCCTATCAGCTTTCAAGAGGATTTATAAGCAAAATTGCAAAGTTTATTAAAAAATTTATGGATATGAGAATTAAAACATAAATTCAGCAAATTTAATGTGTGCAAAATAGAGGTCTTTAAAATTTATTGTATGTAATTAATTTAATCAAATAAAAATAAATAAATCAATAGAAATTTAAAGCTTTTTCTCAAAAAGAGAATCAGCAAAATAAACAAAAATTGCATTAAAAAAACAAATAACTAAATAAAAAAAGTAAGTAAGCTGAATATTTAAACATAATTTAATAAAATAAAGAATATTAATACTAACTAATACATACAAAAAATAAGATAGAAATTAGGTACAAGCTTTATTTTATATATAGCCATTCTAATCATAATATACTTAAATGAATCAGTTTTAAATTTAAATGATGAAACACTTCCGCAGTAGCAGCAAGAAGTTGTAATCTAACAGTTTTTATGACACTAATCACTCTAGCTCTTAAGAGAGAAAGAGATCTAATACATAAACTTCATGCAATTCAAGCAGCACTAATCCATTTACTTAATTAGAATCTAGCACACATTATGATAACAAAACTTTAGGTTTGAATGAAGTAGACTATATCCCAGAAGTATCAAGAGAGAGCTCTGTTATGAAAAAGAGAAGAACAGTAGAATTAGATGCATAAAATATGAATGACCTCATTACTCCAAGCAGGGTAAATGTCTTAAGAGTAGAAAATGATACATCAAACTAGAGGTCTCTTTCTACTGACTTTTCAAGTATAAAAAAGAATAATTTTAGTGAGGAAAAGAAATTAAAAGAAAGCATTTCTTCATTAAAAAACAAGCTACTTCAAAATTAGCTTTATCAAGAACAAAAATCAGTAAATGAAAACACTAATGAATAAATAATAAATAGAATAGTTCATTTAGATAGCTTTTACAATTTCCCTTGTTTATATGACAAAGAAGAAAAAGACTCAAGACGTAGAAGTAGAGAATACTCATAAACAGTTTAAGAGAGAAATGAAATAAGACGTAACAGATCTCTTTCTGCTAACTAATAGAAATATATTCACTCTATCATAGAGAATGGAAAAACTTAGTACAAGAAAGTCAAAAGAGTTTATAGCTCATCAGTAAAAAAGTTTTTAAAAAAATTATATCTGATTTAAAAAATAGTTTCTTCTATTTCATACAACCAACTAACTAATTTACTAACAATCTATCATACCACTATTTTACCAATTTTTTATGCAAGTACATAAGAATACTTTCTTTGTTATTTACTGGCACTGAATTTTAATTTTTTTTTCTTCATAAACTAGCTAGTGAATCTAGCTGTTAATTGTTGTTAACAATTTTCTTTTGCTTAAAAATAAGTAAAATACTTAAGAATTTAGTTAGTTCGTAAGTTACAACAAATTAAAAAGCCAAGTTTTTACACTATGATAATTGACAAACATATTCATTTAATTTGCTTTTGTTTCTCAAATTTAATTAATTTAATTTTTTAATTATTTTAATTTTAAAATTTATCAGTAATCACGTCTCAGATTTATAAGCGACAAAGAGCAGTTTTCCAAGGATGTCTTCACTAAGGTCTATGATGATTGTAAAAGGAGCTCTAAATAATTTGATTCTATTATAAAATCATCAAATTCGCTCTCAAGATCTTCTCTTCATTAACCATCAATTAATCATCCAATTTTTCCTTCACATGTAAAGCAAACAGATGTTCAACTTAAGAGGGTATTATAAATTTTTTTAAATAATAATTTCATTCACATACATGAAATTTCCTTTTTAGCTTACAATTTTTAATACAGATTAAAAAATTATTAATAAATTTATTTATTTGTTTGTTTGTTTAAATAAAGATAAATAAGGAATTCAAAAATAATTGCTGCACAATCATGAACCAAATCCACTAAAATGTAAACAAATTTACTTGAAGCACTTTAAATAAAATATTATTTCTTTTCTTGTCAAATTTATTCATAAATTTACTTATATAATAGTAATCTATGTAAAGGGTTGGCATTAATCAGAAATTCTATGAGTTAGAAGAAAGCATGAGATTTTGCAACTCAGAAAAAATTGATTTCACTCATCTTATGAATAGTGTAAATTCCAAAAATCTGTTAGAAAGCAATACAAAATAAGAAAATTTAATTTTATCCCACCAACTGAATGAAAATGTAAATGTAAGCTAATTTCAAGGATAAAATATTAATTAAATAGATTAAAGCCAGAACCTAAATGGAAATCAAAAACTAATATAATCTACAAAATTTTAAAATACTTTAAATTTGCAGTTGAATTCTCCTAATTTATTAAACTCTGATAATTTTGAAATTCTTAATAGTTTATCAGTTAAAAGCTAAAAGCCCTCTTAAGGACAATAAGGATGTAAGCCATTAGTATATTCTGCATAAAAATATATGAATTAGTGTAGCAGTTTGTAATAATTAGAGAAAGATCTCTAAAGATACAGAGAAGTCCAGTAATTATAATAGTTTAAACCAGACATTTATCAACAAAAATAATAACCATAATAGTAAATTTAATAATAATAATAGAGTTAAACTAACTTTAATTCAGCACAAAAAGTAACCTAAAATAAAAAGTTATCCAGAAAAGAATACCTTTAGGGAAAGTGTCGTCATAATATTACAACTATGTACTGCTCAATTTGTAACAGATAAGTCAAATCTAAGATTTGATGAATAATTAATAAAGAAAAAAGAAATTAATTAAATAATTTAGATTTTTTCATAAACTTGTAATAAAAATATTTTTCCAGATTACTAAAAATACTAAAAACAATCATTTTAATCAATTAATTAAAATATTGTTAAATTTTGAACTTAATGAATAAAATAACCTAAAAAAATAAATATGTACAACAGCAAAGAGTAAATCAATCTATAAAAAAGTTAACTAAAATTATTTTTAAATTATTTTAAAAACTTATCAAATTTGTATTTATTATGTATCAAAATATAATCTAAAAATACTATTCTTTCATTATTTTATTTATTTAAAGCTATTATTTTAACAAGTATCTACTAAAAGTATTGTTTCTTATATAAAAAAATTAAGAAATAATAACTTACTTTATTTTTTAAACTCAATTTTTAGTTTAAATATATTGTTTGTTGAGAGAAATAGATATGGGAAATTTAATTTATGATACATTCATAATCAGTAGAGAATTTGCTCTTAATAGGTAAGACTTGCTTAAAAATTTCAATTCTCCTAAAAAATAATAATTTCTCATACTCCTTAACTGTTTTTTCTTTAAGTCCTCTTAAAATTAATAATTCGATTGAATCCACAAAAGATTTATTTAGAAAAAATTATTTAATTAATCATTCAGTACAAATTCAAATCTAATTATTTAACATAAAAATAATATGATAGATTACTTAAGGTAAAAATTGAAAAGCCATCTTTTTTGGTAAGATTATAATAGTTAAATTGTAAATATTACCTTGACGGTATTTATTTTATCAAATAAATAAATAAAATTTATAAAAATATGTAAACAAAATAAAAAGCATAATTAAGATAATATCTATATTAGTAGCTATTTTAACCTTCAATATTTTATTCTTTTACAATTATTTTTATTAAATGTCATATTTAATATGGACTTGGATTGATAGATAGATTAAAGTTGGACTTAAGTTTTAGATAGAATCCCAAAGTATTAACTTATCTCATTAAGCTGTCTAATAAAATCCTAAATCCAAATCTTGTTTGTTATTTTTTTGATTCTTAGATAAAATATTTTTTGAGTTCCCCCAAAAAATTTTTATTGAAAAATTTATGATATTTTAATGAGATAAATATTAAAATATTTATATTTAAATTAACAAATAACCATTTAATATACTTACTAAAAACAAATATTCTAATTAAATATAATTAAATCAAATTTTAAAAAAATTTAGAATTTATTTTTGATTAATTTTTTTATTTAATTTTTGTTTAACTTAATTTTTAAACTCTAAGATGATATATATTTTTGATAAATTTTCTGATAAGAAATAAAAGATACCTTGCTTCACTATCTATTTAAATTAATTAGAAGAGAAAATTACTTTTCTAAATTTTATTCAATCAAACAAAAATTACTCAAAAATGAAAACAAATATTTTTGAAAAAAGTAATAAATTGGTGCAACATTATTAAAAATAAATGGAGTACTACAACAACATAGATAATATCACAGATACTTTAAAAAAAAATTATTTCGAAAAGAACTAAATATTGCATTGTCTCCCATTATCACTGAGTCATAACTGAGTAATTTTAAATTAGTTTTGAAAAGTTTAGAATATGACTCTTTGAGCATAATAAGCTGGGAATAAAATGTCTGGACTCCAGAAGGATATAAAAGATTTTCTAACTTTTTTAATGACTAAGTTAATATCAAAAAGTTTAGTTTAAGATTATTTGATAATAATTTAGACCCACAAGGATCTCAAATTTTAGCCTAAGGGATATAGAAGTTAAAGAATATTGAAAGTTTTGAATTATAATTAACTTTATGCAAAGTTCAAGATGAAGGACTAAATTATTTTTTAAATTCAATAAGCTAATTATAGAAAATAAATCATATAACATTTCATTTTGAAGAAATCAAGATTGAAAAAGTGGTTGTTATGAATACATTTAGTGCACTTTAAAAAATATCTAACTTAAGTAGTTTAGACCTTACATTTGATGAAGAGTTAGTTAGTTAATCCTAACAAGAAATTTCAAATGGACTGTCAAATTCATCTAATCTAGAAAAACTGATAATAAAAATCAAAGCTAAAACATAATTACAAATTTTTGAGATAGTAAATACAATTTCAAAACTCAAAAAATTAAATCATTTAATGTTAGAAATTTAAGGGTTTGAAGATAAGCTAACTGAAGTTGATACATAAGTAATTGCTATGCTTTGTGAACTGTAAAGTCTAAGCACATTTCATTTTTATGTTTCTAGTCACAAGAATAAGGATCTTCATAAGTAAAAGCTAAATATCTTAAACAGCTTGAGTTCAAGGAAAGAAATAATAGACTTAAAAATAAATATTGAGAGTAACAAAAAATATACTAAACAAATCAAGCAAAAAGCAAAAAAAATAAAATAATTGGTACTTTGTAATTTCTATGACTGATTGATTGGATAACTAACTATCAAGAACCCAAAAAATATCAATCAAGAATATTTATAAAAAGAAATTCATATTTTTTGTGTTTGATGAAATTAATTTCTTAAAATATTTTTTAATCAAATATATTTATTTTAAAGAAGCATTTTCAGTCTCATTAACAAACTTTCTTGGCTAGTATGACCTTTAAATAATTTAAAATCATTAAATTTACTCCTATTTTTCTCATTTATCTTAAATTAATATTTATGGGTAATTCAATAATATTATACAAAATTGATGATTACACAAAATTCATAGTAAATAATATAAATAAAATATCTAAGAAACAAATTTTAGATATGAATCATGCTTTTTATAATCACTAATTTAGTTACAAAATAAAATTTTAATAAAAAGGAAAATCAAATAGAAGTTAAGCAGATAAATTAATTAAGATTTCTAACCAATCAAAAAAAATATTCACTCTTCAGCTTAATTTTAACTAAATTGCTAAATAAAGCTAAGGAGCTAGTAAAGAGATATTTTGGATAAAAAAATAAATAGATTTAGAGTTAAAAAAGGAAAGAAGATTTCCTAAAAGTAAATAATACATTAATTTGCTAGGACAATTAATAAATTAAATATTAGTTAATTGCCATTAATATTTTAAATGTTTTCTATTTGAAATTAAAGAATTAATGGTATTTTTGACTTATATTTTAAATGATTTTTTAAAAATGAATTTAAATGACATCCAAAGGATTGCTTGAGGAATAATGAAAATGAATAAATCTTCATCTACACAAGAATATAAATATATAATATAAGTTAAACAAATATGAATATATAGGTATTTAGGTATGAATTTATGCATGTATTTAATCACAGAATAAGAGATGCATGGATAAAAGACATTTATTTTAGAGCTGAAATATCTGATGTTAATTAGAGTTAATTATTTTCTCTTTATTTTATTCTATTCGTAAATGCTATTATGTTAATTTATTTCCTTTTTTATAACTTTAGGTTTACCAAATAAATGATGTCACTTTTAAGTACTAATCTTATCAAAACATATTCTAACTTAATCTAAGCAATTTTTTATTTTATTTTGTTTAACTGTTTTTTATTACTAAGCTATATTAGTCATTCAACAGATTTGCTATCTTGCTTGATGCCAAAATGCTAAAATAAGCTTACTAATGTTAATATAATTTGGTGATAAATTATCAAAGTTGATTAATTAATAAGAAGATTGAATGCCTTGAAGATGGTGATGTTGTTGATGATTAAGTAGAAGAAGAAGATGGTTGGGATAATTTGTAAGTTTTATATGAGGACAATAATTTTGAATAGGAAATACATATATTGAGATAGATAATAAGATTGATTTATGAGTGATAGATAGATTGATATATATAATCAGATTTAATTTCTTTCATCCTTGTTTATACTTTAATTACTTTGAAAAAGAGGAGAGAGAGAGAGTGAATGAGGAAAGTTTTGATTTACTTCACTTCATTTTTCTTTGCTGTCCTTCTATTTTTCTATTTTTATAAATTCAAGTTGGAGTTTTACTGTAAATAATATTAATCATTTAATAAAATTTAATTGGGTTAAAGAAACTTTTATTGCTATTTTTATATTTAAAACTTTTGTATTCACAAATATCTATTATTTTTAAGGGGAAACAACTATAAATTATTATTTTTATTTTTAGATGTAACAATATCAATTACATTTTCCTTTTGATGAAGTATCAGATTCGTCTTCTTCATCATAATCAGTGTATTCTGCCTTTGAGTCTAAAGGTTGATCTACACGCATAGCTTGTAAAGTCTAGGAAATATTAGCAGAGATGATCTAGAAGAAATCTGGATGTTTAAGCTTTATATGTTAAGCTAATGAACCTTCAGAACCATATGATTTTTAGCATGTTTCTTGAGGGCATTTGTAGTGTCTTTCTATTTCATGAGCTGCTCTTCTATGTCTTTTTTTCTTTTCTTCAGCCAAACTTTGTTAAGTATCAAGTTATCTTTTCTAATTTAAATGAAAAATATTAATTTATAAATATTCTAATAATATCATTTCTTGACCCAGAATATATAAAATCATTTAAATTAATCCTACTTCTCATTAAAATTTGTTCAATTTTTTAGCTCATTCTTCACAAGCAGATAATGTGTGATTAAAATTGTTAATTATTAGAATGAGTATTTTAATGTTTCTTCGAAAACACTTGAATAGCTTAAAAGATATTAGAATTATTTTCTCTTTTTTTGGTAAAATACTTGGAAAATCTGTTTTATCGAGAAAATGAAAGCTCTATAAATTATATATTTTAATGCTAATTTTATTTTGAATAAGGTAACATACTTGCTTGCTTTTATTTATTTTTTGTTTGTTTGTTTATTAGTTTGGTAGTTTGAAGCAATTAATGAATATATTATGTCTAAATCTAGGATCTAAGAAATATAAGGATATCTATCTAATATTTGGGAGTCAAGTGCGGTTGTAGAGAAGAGTAGCAAAAATTTATTAATTTGAAATAATGGGCTGGGAAGAAATTAAAAATTAGTTGATTTTTAAAAATTAATTTCCTTACTTCTAATTTTTAATATTTTTATAGTAGATCATTCTTTTCTTAAAGGAGTTCCTTCACCTAATTTTCATAAAAAGAAAGAAATTAATTGATTTTAACCAACCTCCAGTCAATAGAAAAAAATATAAATTCCTCTTTAAAATTGGTAAATAAGTTTAAACACATTCAGATAAGCTATTGATATATGCACAAATCATAAGAAAATTCATGCATTAAAATATCTGCTTATTCCTGAATTATTCAATTGTATCGATTTGAATATTTGCAGTTTATAAATCTAATAACTGTTACCTAGTTAGTCAATACAACGTTTGCTATGTAAAGTCTACATGCTTCTTATTAGTAGTAGTTAACTTAATCCTCATAAGAGCCTTTTTGTTTAATTTAAAAGACATTTTGTGACTGGCTATAAAAATTTAAAAACGATTAATTGCAAATATTTACTTTGAGCGGGAGGAGGAGAGATTAAAATGTTGGCTTGCTAAGGCTGTTTTTATAAATGAAATGAAATTAAGTATGATATGAATAAGACTTATCCTGCATTTGCAAGATTATTTCTTACCTTATTAGCTTGAGGCATTTGCATTTGAGATGAGCCTTGATGATCAAAATCTTACATTTGAGGTTAATTGTATCCGTACCTTTAGATATTTTATCAAAAAATATTGTTGAATTCGCTTATTTCGAACTAGAATATGAAATGAAATACATTTTGAAATGATTTTCTTTTTAGATTTGAGTTTTAAAAATGAAATATCTTGATGATAGAATGCAGAGATATTATTTTACTAAATATTGATGTATTGCTTTATTTATAAATTACTTATCTAATCTCTTCTGATGTTTTTTTTTAATTTTTGTTTTATTATTAAATTAAATCTAAATTCTTTTCTTTTTTAATTTTTAATTTTTTTGATATTGGTCTTATACCTAATTTTCTTAAGTTCCAATTAAAGAATATCAAGAGAATCATATCCTAATAATATTTTAACTTGTGATTTATTTATTAGCTATAATCCCTATTAAAAAACAAATTTACAAACTAAATGAGTGACAAGTGATTTAAACAAAACCTATTTCCTAAAAAAAGAGCTGAGTTTCCTTTGAATATACAATAGGTAGCCTACTATCTCTCAATCTAAGCATCAAACAAGCATTTGTTTATTTATCAAAGCACAGTTTATGTGCCTTTTAATAATTTCCATAAATTTAGAATATCAAAATTTAAAAACTAACAATAAGAGTAAATGGAAAGCTGTAAAACAATATTCAAAGGTACTTCAGCTGAAAATACTCATAAGAACTACCTGTTTTCAATTTGATTAATGCTTATTTTCATATTTTGGATGTTTAAAAATTTGATTCTGTTTATTTAAATAAACAAACAAGCATTTATTTAATTTGGATTCAAGGGAGTAAAACTAAAAAATTATAAAGTTTGTAATTAATACTATTTTAATAGTAAATGATTAATTTTCTAATCTTTTAAACAAAAAATATAACCCTGTTTAAATAGATATGTGAAAGAAATATCATTTTATAGGTTCTTTATTTCATTTATCTTACATAAAAGCTTGTGAATCTTTTAAATTTTACTACAAAAATTGATAAGTAGGGATAGTAAATAAATTAAGGTAAATTTGCCATGGATTGTTTATATTTAAACCGTTTGAATTTTATCATTAAAATTTTGAGATTAATTTAATAAAAAAAGTAAATTACATCCATAGATTAAAAATTAATTAATTTGATTTGAGAAAGGAGAAAGCAATATCTGACTGATTTCAAAAACTTATAATTTTATTTCAATTTTCTTATAAATCCTTAGAAAGACAAACACAAAAATATAAATTTAAACACATTTTTCATTCAAAAAGGATAAACAACTTGAATAACATTTTTTTCGCTTATATTTAAGAAAGGAGGTTCTTCATTTTGCTGAATCACAGTTACCTAATAGTATTTATTTTAAATAAGTATAAAGTATTTAAAAAAAACTATTTTAATTACATCTTTAAGAACTAGTAGTGTATTTAACTTTAAAGAAATTTAAGTTCCTCTCTCATGATTAAGGGTATATACAGTTGAAAAGTCCATCTTTTTCTCTTTTTTCTTTTTGTCCTACTTTTGTGATGGTATTTAGTCTTCTTCTATTCTCATTCTATTATTTCTATTTATAAAATCATCATCACTTTAATCATCATCTTCTTCCTCCTCTTCATCTTCTGGTTCTTCTTTCTTAACAATAAGACTTTAATTATTTTCACCCATATCATCCATAAATAAATTCTTTGAAAAAGATCCTATGATACTGCATGAAAAGTCCTTTAATTAATTGAAGATAATTGTTAAATAAATTTGTTAGAATGAGAATAAATAAATTTACTAATAATGTAGCTTTGACGATTTAGTGCAATATTTCAAATTCAATCATAATCACTGCAAGAAAGGGTATTTTCTTATTGTTGAAAGCTCCTCTAAATATTTGTTTAATATTGTATTCTTTTAATTCTTTTGGTATTGTTGAGTTAGCTAACTTGAGTTCGAATTGCTAACTTGTCAGATTATACATTTTATCTAAATAATAATGCCAAACTTTGCATTCTTCCACACTCTATTTTATTTTCTTTTTCTTTTGATAGAGTCTAAGATTAATTTTATATGGAGTAACTTAAGGTATATTCTTCTTATTTAATTTCTTATTTGTAGTATTTTAGTAGCTAGTGTTGTTCATTTGATTCCTAGAAATATTTCCTTTAGTTAGATTCATACTTTCATCATAATCATTCATATTTCTTTAATTGTTAAATTTATTATTATTAGGTTTAGCAGCATACATAATATTCTGATAACTGCTCTCAAAATTTTAATAAAAATCATCCTCATCATCTTTATTGCTAAAAGAAGAATATTGTGTAATTTTTTATTAATAATTATTTGTTTTAGAATTCTAAACTGGAGTTTTATAAATATTATTGTTTCTTTTATTTTAATCTGCATAGCTATTATTCATCATAGAGTTTGAAAGAGCTTAATCCTCAGCTTATTTGCTGTTTTAAAGTTTACTCTAAATTTGCTAAAATGAGCTTTTAGCCTAAGGTATTTATTAATTTACAGAAGCTTATTTTGAATCTTAAATCTCTGTTTCTTGATAGGCATTTCTATTGAGAGTTTAATTAATTTCTCTATTGGGAGCTGCTTTATTTACATTTATTTGGGGATTAGACTGTTTTTATTCATTAAAATTTAATTTTTAAATCTATTGCTAGTTGTTATTTACATTTGTATTTTATTGTAATTTATTTTAAATAGAATTGAATGATGACTGCTTTGATTTTGAAAACAAGTTGTTTTGATTGTTTTCTTCTTCAGTCTAATATTTTTCTGGATAATTTTAAATCTTTTAATTTTGTTAGTCTTTTAATTTATTTAAAGTATTTTATTACAGGCCAATATTCCTTACATTTTAGTTACTATTTATTTTATTTTGAGGTATTCGCTGATTTTAGTTTAATTTTTAATTATTTATTTATTGGTTAAATCTTTTAGATAATTCAATTTCATCTGCATCATCTTCAGATTCTTGTTGAATATGAATAAACATGCTCACATCTGCAACTGATTTTTTATCTTCTGCTTCTTCATCCATTTTATCATTTTCTATTCTTGATAGTTCTTCATTAGCATCAAATATTGCATCAAACATAGAGAGATCTTAGTCATTTCTACTTTAAGAGAGAGCATTTTATTCGTTTTATTTGTTTACTTGACCTTTAGGCTATGCTAATTTCGGTTGTAGAATGCTTTCGGATTTTCTATCATTCATTATAGGCAGTATTGAAAACTTTTAATTTGATGTGGAAGTTTAAAGATTTGTTGATTGAGGTTTTGAAATTTAAGTATTGGTAGCTGATTTAGATATTTATTTTAAATGTTCTATATCATCGTCTTCATCATCATCTTCACTTGTATTTTGGATTTAATTTAAGCCTCTTAGGCCTTAAGCCATGCCTTTATTCAATTTATTTTAATTATCAAATTTATTAGGTGGTGAAGTGATAGATTTTTAATCATTCACTTTTCCTTATATTCTCATAATTAATTAATTACTAGAATCATCTTTTCTACTTTGATCATCAACACTATTTACAGAAACACTAAATTATCTCTTATTTTATATATTTTAATCTTTTTGCTCAGGGAGCTTAGCTTCTTTATCTAAGCTTTGCTCTTTTTCTATTTATAAATTTTTAAAATTCATTTCTTCCCCTTCTATACTTGTAGTTCCTTCTTCAATCTTAGGTTCTATAGGATCAATATTTTGTTCACTTTTTTACATTTTTGAGTTATTCTGTTTATTTTAAAACTTCATCAAAACTGGGTTAACATTAGTTATTGGCTTTTTTAATTTTTTTTTCAAGTAATTGTCTTATTCGGTTTATGAAACTTCTTCTTCTTTAGATATTTTACTAAACTATTGTTACTCCTTGCTAGAATTTTGGCCTATGTTTTCTTGTTAACCATATTTGTTATTTTAATTGAAATTTTATTATGAAGTTTTGGCTGTGTTTTACATTTACCAAGAGTTTTCAGATTTTGCTTAAATTGGCTTATCTTTTTATAAAACAGAGAGAATGTCATTATGATTATCATCTTCATCAGAACTTTCATATTAGTTCATGCTTATATTTTTATTGCTTTGAACATTTGAAATTGATAAGTTGGCAGCACTAGCTAGATTTTCATAAAATAAATTAGAAAACAAAAAATTATAATTTCAAATTTACAAATATTAGGTTCCTTTTTTTGTGCAAGCAATTTCAATCTTTGATTCATTTTATTAGTATAATAGAATACCTTGTAAGCTAAAATATTATTACAGCTACTTAAATACTAGTTAGGAATATTTTATGTTTGTTAAAAATTATAATTGATGTGAGCTATTTTAGTTTGAAAATTTGTATGGATTTAGGAATGTAGGATTTTGAAGATATTAAAAAATTATAAACAGATTAAAAAGAATTTAAATTAGTGAAAATCTTTTAATACATTATATGATTGCGCGAAATTTTGAACATAATTTATAAGGTCACACTAAAATTTAACTAAAAAATAGATTAAGATTAAATTAATTCAATTCAACACTTTTATTATTCAAAATAAAATAATTTCATCATGGAACAAATAAAAAATTTTGATAAAAATTAGTGCAATAACTATTATTAGCATTTAATAAATAAAAAATTCATTTTTAACTTTGTCTCTTTGTTCACCTTGTTAGTTAATTTTATTTAAAAGTTTTAGAAAGCAAAATAATTTTTTTTATTTTAATTTTGAAAATAAAATTTAAAAAGGAACAATAATTTAGAAAAATTTTTAAATTATTTTCTAAATTTAGAAGCACTAAATTAAAGCCTTAAAATGTTACCATATGATTCAAAAATTTACGAAGAGAATTTTATTTTTGAGAGGATATAGGAAAATTAAAAAATTAAATTACATGGTTTTTGATTGCTAATTGAAGATATATTTTTTAATCTTGAATATAATATTAATTGTTCTTGATAATAAAAAATTAGTTATGAGTATTCTATATATTCGTAATATTTAGCTATGATAATATTTCCTTGTATTACTTGAATTAGAAAATAATTGGTTGGTTGATTGATTTTTTTATATGTAAAGGTTAATTTGTTTGTTTATAGATAAATATTTTTCTTATAAATTATAAACTAAATTAAGTAAATTAATAAACTAAATATATATATAGAGTATTTACATTCACAATAGTTAGATATCAATATTCGATCATTTATTTTAAGACTTATTTAGAGTGCTGATTGGGGAATTATGAGTGTGAATGCAAAAGAGTTTTTTTTTAGTAACAGGCCATTGTAAAATAATTTGGATTACCTTAAAAAAAATGATTCAAATTCAGAAATTAATTGGGAAGGAGATAGTGAGCTTAGAATGAATTCTGCTATTAATATGCAACATTCTCAACACTCAAAAGTATCTACATTCAAATAAATTGCAACTAAAGAGGAAGAAGCTGTTAATAATCATAATCAATCAAAGAGAGATACTAATGATAAGTAAGTTTCTGAGCTAAGGAATGTGAAATCCTCTTAAGATAATCATTATTAGGGTGATAATATGGATTAAGATTAAAAAGAAATACATAATCATGAAAAAAAATAGGATAGTAAATTATAATAGTCTCCTTACGCAGATAAAAGTTAGTAATATGATGGATCCACAAATTAAGCAACTAATCATAATGAGATTGATATCTAACCAGAAAATAGAGAAGAATCCCTCTCTCAAAAATAAAATTTAGTAATACAAAATAATTAAATCAATTTAGTAGTTCATTCAGACTTAGAATAAAATCTAAATAGCACTAAGCATGCTGCAAATTAATAAATAGATTTAAAGGGAGACTATTCTCCAGCAGGTAGTTAAACTAGTCGCATGGCTAAATCTCCTGACTCATAATAATCCCCTATTGATCTAAAAAATACTTTAAAAAATTATAAATCTCCTGGCTAAAGTGAAGGCCAGGAAAACCAGTCTCCATAAGCAGAGAAATAGATAAAAAATATAATAGAAAAACCAAAGATATTTAAGTTTAAAACAGAATTAGAATCTGTACATGAAGTGGAATGCTGGAAAGATTACAATAGAGAAAACTCAAGAGAAAGTAAAAAAATTGGATGTTCATGTGAAATTTTTTGATTCTATAAAATGATAGAATGAATGTAAATAGAAAAATGAACAAATTGATTTAATCACGAAATTATTAATTGTTAATAATTATTTATTATCAAAACAAAAAATCAATATCGAAAAGTAATTAATAAAAATTAGACAAATTAAATTTAGAAATTCAATCAAAGAAATAAATTATTTTGAGAACAAATTGATAATACTTTACTGACTCCAAAATATTTAATAACTATTTATCTACTTACTATCTTATTTAATAAATAAAATCCCTTAAAAATCTAATATATTATTAATTTTCCCTTCTTACATAAATCAAAAAAAAAAATTTTTAAATTAAAAAAGAAAGATTTAACAAATTCTTTTATTATGTTAAATAAAATCTATAAAAATATAATCTTAAAACTATTAATAAAAGTTAAACTTGGCAAATTCACCTTAATCTGCTTATTTAGCATGATCTTTGATCAATAAAAAATGAGTATTTATATTACTGTATTTATAAATTGTAAGACTAAATTATTATTTATTTTTCATTTTTCATTTCCTTAAATCAATCAATCTTTCAATCTTTATTTTGCTAAATAAATCAATTATTTTTTATTTCTAGTTTTTTTTAATGTCTTTCAAATTTCAAAATAAAATTAATATTAATTCTTTTGAGTTGATTTCAAATATGAATCTCTTCCTATATTAATCTAAAAAAAATATTTTAAAATCAAAAAATAAAGATTTAACAAATTATTATGTTATGTTAAATAAAATATAATAAATATAAAATTAAAAATATAAATAAAAGTTAAACTTGGCAATTAGCCTTAATCTGCTTATTTAGCATGATCTTTGATCAATAAAAAATAAGATTTTATATTACTGTATTCATAAATTGTAAGACTAAATTATTATTTATTTTTCATTTCTTTTTATCGATCAATCTTCATTTTGCTAAATAAATTAATTATTTTTTATTTCTTGTTTTTTTAAATTCTAATTCTCTTTCAAATTTCCAAATAAAATATTATTTTCGTTAGTGATTGATTTCAAATATGATTCCTATTTCAATTATTTTTTTTTCTAATTTTAGCTCATTAATCAAAATAAATTTGTTTTTTTTTTTTTCGTTTTTTGATTTATCTTCATTTCTTAAATATTTTACCTCTTTTTTTCAACAAAAAATTAAGGTAAAATTTTTGAATATAAACTAAAGTTAATTTATTACACGTTTTATGTTTGTGAAAAGATCTTTTTTGATAAGATTTAGTATTTGATTAAAAAATATAATCTTTTGTGTGAAAATTCAGTGTTATTGATTAAAAGCTTTTTTATCAAATAAAATTCATAATCAAAAAATTGATAAAAGATATTAAAAAATATCAAAAAATGAGTGATTACGATTTTGTTATCAAATTCAAGAAATCTTTAGAAAAAGAGAGTTACAATTCATTAACCCAATCTCTTGTTCTAAGTGGATTTGAAGTTAGGCTCTTCCCAGAAAATTAAGCAGAAAAGGACTTTTGCAAGGAAGAAAATATGCTTTTTGTTAAGTACAGAGATTATACATACCTTTTGAAAAAAGCAGAGGAACTTTAGCTTTAAAAGCGTATGATAGATTAATACTTGGAAGAAGAATATTCTAATATAGATCCTTCTGCTGCCAAAAAAAAAACTAATAGTTCAAATGAAGAATTTGCTAAGCAAGTAGAAGAAGAAGAATTTCGTAAAAGCAAAGTATCAAAATTCATAAAAATAAGACCTGAACTACCAGATTTAGTTAAGAGAATGGAAAAATACAGAAAATTTAGATATAGTATTAAGCATTAATTCTGTAGGCAGGAATCCGACTAAGAAATTTTTTAAATTTTCTCTCCTAGTGAGCAACTTATGATTAAGTAATCAATTATTATGAATATTGTTTTCAATGGTGAGAATTTAATCGAATCCTATAGGGAGAAAGGTCTAATTCATAACCCTATCCCACTCCACCAAAAAAGCTAAAAGCCTGAAAAAATGGGGGTTTCAGAGATAAGAAATTACTTTGGAGATAATATTTCTATTTACTTTGCATTTGTAGAATTTTTCTAAAAACAACTTATTCCCTTGGTTTTTGTTGGAATAATAATAGGTACCTTAAATAGCTACTTTGACTATGATTCTAAGACTTCTCCTTTTGATTCTATTTACTCAGCTATCGTTGTATTATGGGGTACTTACTTTTTTTCAACTTGGAAAAAGCATGAGAGATAAATTAAAGTTCAGAGCTGCTCTTAAAGCTAAAAGCAATTAAAAAAAACTCAAAAAATGTTAGTCTCTTAGGAAGATGCATCTTTGTTTACCCCTAAAATCGATTATGTGACTGGTGAAAAAGATTTACATTTCCCATTCAAAAGAAGATTAGTGAGATACATTGTTGGTGGAATAAAGCTATTCCCTTTTATCACTGCTGCTACTCTCTTCTTGATAGTATCTCTAAATATTAGAGGATATGTTGATCCTGATCATGAGTTCTTGTTCATCTAGTAATTATTTTTATTTTTTTTTAACATGAAAATTTCAATAAACATTTTTCTCTAAGTAGTCTTTGAATTAGATGAGGAAATCATTTGAATTAAATATTTAAATAGAGAGAAAAATATTTTAAATATAATCATAGGATAAACAATTAATCCCTTTTTGTTTGAGTTAAAAAAATATTTAAATAATTAATAAAATTTAGAGTTTTGTATGATCAAAGTCAAGCAGGAGCATTTTTTGATAAAAATGTTGGTTGGAGAAAGTTGATTGCAACTCTTTTGCATGTCAATATTTTTTAGAAATTAAATGGGTACTATAGAGCAGTTGCTGAAGAGACATGCAAACAAGAACTTCATTCAACTCATGTTAAAAAGAATAATTCTTTGGTTATGAAGCGTTTCTTATTTGAAATGCTTTACACCTTCACTGATTTATCATATATAGCTTTTGTTCGTTTTGATATTGAAGCTTTAAAAAGAGAATTGATTGCTATATATTCTGCAGATGAAATTAGAAGAGTTGTTACTGAATCAGTCATTCCATATTTCACTAAACTAAAATATCGTAAGTAGCAAGAAGCTTAGCAATAGAAATTGGCAAAAAAAACAGATGAGTAAGAAATGCAGTTACAGTACTTCAAAGATGTAATCCTTGAACTATAGCTTCCAAAGTATGAACCTTTTGATGATTACTTAGAAATTGTTATAAACTTTGGATATATTACATTATTTGCAGCAGCCTTCCCATTTGCTCCTTTACTTGTTTATGTCTTTAATGCTATTGAATTATACTCAGATAAACATAAGATTTATTATCTCTATCAAAGACCTCATGCATTTAAGATTTCTGGTATTGGAATTTGGAACTAAATTTTGAGCTTCATCAGTATATTTTGTGTTTTCACAAATATCATCCTCTTTTCTTTTAGTAGTGACTAGATTACTAAGTTCTTCCCCTCACTCTTCTTTGAGTAACCAAAAGAATGTATTCAATTTTTTTTTTAAGTTTTAAAATTTATTTTACATTTTTAACAAAAAGAGCCACTTTTATTAATGGCAACTCCTCCTTTGGAAGGCTAAGGAAGGTACCTAGTTTTTGTAGTATTTGTGATAGAGCATTTCTTATTTATTGGAATCTACTTTTTAAGAAAATTCATTTTAAGCAGAGCAGACTGGACCTAGATTTATCAGGAAAGAAAAGAATATTACAAAAAGATTAGATATATTCCTAAACAAGGCTGAAAAAAACTTATCTATAAATATTTCACTTCAAAATATTGTTAAAATATTTAGAAATGTAATATGAATATATACATATGTTTTAAATATTACTATAATTTCCAAATGTTGATCATAAATTAAAAAAATATTTTTTTTTATACTTTTGCTTTATTTGATTGAAAAAGTTAGTTTTAATTTCTAAAATTTTAGCTTATTTCATAAAAAACAGTTTACCATATGACAGTTTCTAATAAAGTAAGTAATTCTTGTCTATTGTGTTTATTGTTTTTTATCATATTTGTATTGTTAGAAATAAAAAATCTCAATTGAGTTTTAAAAATAAAAAGATCCTCTTTTTTTTAATTTTTTTCTCAATAAATGTGTAATTTGTTTATTCCAAATAAAAAATTTGATTGAAATCTTCAAGAACAAGATACAATAATAGGAAAATAAATGTTGAATAAAGGATTTTTAATTTGTAAATAAGATAGTTTTTATCTAAAATGATAAAATGATAGGAAATTTTCAAAGAATTTACAAAATATTTTCAAAAGAGAAATAAATTTATTATTTACAAAACAGATAAAGTGTATTGTGAATTTTGTTTGTCTTTCTTTTCTCATTTATTTTTGAAATTTTTATAAGCTTCAAACTTCTTATCACCAATTTTCTTTTCTAAATCTTTTAATTCCTATTAGATTTTATTTTTTTCCTGTTAGATTTTATTTTTTTCCTCTAAGTCTTTATTTTTTTCCTCTAAGTCTTTATTTTTTTCGGTTTGTAACTTCAACTTTGCTGTAAGCTCTTTAACTTTTTCTTGATTTTAATCAGTTTGAGGTTGAGGGGGATTAGAGGGTCTTGAAGAATTTATGTTTTAATTTTACTAATAATTTTGTTAGTTATTTTAATATGCATAAGCATTATTTTATTAAGGTTGACTAAGTTTATTAATGCAGTCTTAAATTAAATCTATAATTTAATTGATATCTTTTCTTTATAATGGATTTCTATAAAGCATTTAGTCAATTAAGTTTACAATGTGCTCAGATTGTATAAATTTAAAGCTTTGACTTATGAAATCATTTTAAATATTATTGATTGCTCTTTAGTACCATTCTTTGTATGATTTGAAAGTTAAAATATTGTTTCTTACTTAATCTATAGTTTATCCTTAGAAAAGTAGAACACCCGTTAAAAGTTCATGAGTCATTACTCCAATAGCCCATATATCAACTTTATTACCGTACTAAAGATTGTTTAAGTCTAACATATCTGGAGCCATGTATGTAATCGTACCTACCTTACTCTAAAAAATATTTAAATATTACTATTAATTTGAAAAAATATAAATAAACCTTTAACTATTCATCCTACTTTCCTAATCCAAAATCTCCAACTTTACAGATGAATTAATTTTATCCTGAGCAGGCAAGAAAGATATTATCAGGTTTAATATCTCTATGAGTAATACCATTTTCATGCAAGACCTTTATCCCCATTGATATTTCTTTTATGCATTTTAATACTACGATTGGATCAAGTCTCTGATTTGGACTCTCTTTCCTTAATTTCTAAAGATCTGTAAAACAGAGATCCATGACAACATAGCATTTTTAACCATTATTAACAACTTCTTAAACTCTGACAATGTAATCACATCCTGAGTTTAATGAGATTTTTTTAATTAAATAACTTGTATTAATTTCTTATTGGTAATATTCATTAAGTGTCTACCCATTGTCTACAAACTATTTAAGTTCTTTAACAGCTACTTCTTAGTTTTAGTAAATACCTTTATAAACAGTACCAAATCCACCTTAACCTAAAGGCTTTTAAACATAAATTGCGAGATTAGGAGTGATCATCATCCACCCATCTTATGAAATATTTGGATTAATTTGCTAATTTATTGGCTAATTTATTTGCTAATTTATTTGCTAATAGTTATTGTATGGTTGCATTCTTTTTTTCTTTTTTAATGTAAATAAATTAAAAACAAATTCTTTTAATATTCTATTTGCTTATTTCAATTTTCCTCTTGATCCGAGAGATATTAACTTAATTGATTCAAAGATTTATATTTTTTTTCTTCAACCATAATCTCTAACTTATTAAAAATTAGCCAAAACTCAAGTCATATTTTCCTTTTTCTAAATAACTTAACCTGATTCATTTATTTTCTTTTGCTGTCCTTTAAATATTTTACATTTTTTCAGATTAAACAAGCCATACAAGAGTAGAACTTTAAATTGGACTAAAAATATTTTTTTATTTTTTAGAAAAAAACAAATTAGACATTTATTCTGTTTAAAATAATTAAATTTAGGGTTAGCTAAACAAGTTTAAAAAAATTTAAAAATCAAATATATTAATAGTATGATTATTTAAATAATATTTTTATTAAATCTTTGAAGAGTATTAAAATTATCCTGTTTCTTTAAATATTCTACACGCTATTACAATTTTTCCTCTTATTATAAATTATTTTAATTAATTTTTTAGAATTATCTACTTATGAAAGTAGATCATTAAATAACAGAAAATACTTTTATCTTACTAGATTTGTATTATGTCAGATTAAAATTTTATTTAATGTTTAAATAAAAAAAAATTTTTAATCAAAAAAAGCAAAATTTCTTTCAATAAGTAGATAATTATTTTCTCAATCTTTTTGAAAAATTAATTCTAAAATATTATAAAATTATGATAAAATTACATTCAAATGACAAAAAACATTTAAATTTAATTGGGTTTTTATTAGTGAAAAAACTTTCAGAGAAAAATTATTTTTTAAAAAAAATGAAATTGATTACTGATTTCTACCAAATAATTTATGATGCAAATTTTATTTTGAAATCTCTTCATAAGGAAATGTAAAATAAATAAAAACAAATAAAGAGAAGCTTATTAAATTAGTTAATTACATATTATTAAAATTAAATAAGAATTTGGATGAGAAGTATATTTTGAAAAGAATTTAGTAAAGAGAAGCAGAAATTGAAATTGTTTATTATCTACAAATAAATAACACAGTAAATTGTTGTAATAATTGTGTTGGATAATTTTTTAGTTTATTTGAAAGAAAAATTGAGTTTTTGATAAGTTTATTATATAAATATTTAGAAGAATTCTTATTGAAAAATTGAGTTATTTCTATTTATTTTAAAGTACTATTAGTGATATTATTCAAATTGAATCAATCAATTAATTATCTTGATTCTCTGTATCATCAAAAAGGAATCGATATATATAATTTAGGCTGATTATTATTTAAGAAATATTTGCTTAACATTCTTATAAAATATAAGAGAAAGAATTAAGTTAAACAATTTTCTTTAACAAATAAAAATTTCTGAAAGAGTTTGAAATTGATCATGTTTTTCTTTCTCCCTCAAACTTCTTAGATATTTGTCGAAAGTAAAAAATGTCAATTTAAATTCATTTCAGAAATTTTAATTTTCTATTTTATTTGCTGCTTTTCCTGCACATAACCTCATTAATAAAAGCTCTAGCTTTATTTTTGGATTTTATTAAAGTATAACTATTTGATAATCTTTTCATTCAGTAATTATACCATTTTATCTGATTATTAATAGTTATCTGTTGATTTCTTATATTTAAGGTCTCTTTGAGGGATCTTTACTTAGCATAGAGTTAATAAGATTAGCAATATCTTGATTAGGTATTTTATCTAATAGTCCATAAGCCCTTTAAATATTTATGGGGAATTATTTTTTTTGCTCTTCTGTTGCATTTATGTATTGTTAGGTTTATGAATACATTGAGGCATAATTTTCTTAGTATTTATTGACAAGATCTTTGACTGTATTTGCAGATTAAAACAAAGGAGATAGAGTCAAAATAAAGTGAAAGATTGCTCCTAATGACCATATGTCATCCTACAATGTAGATTATTTGTAGTCTAGCTGTTAAGGAGACATGTATGATTATTCGAAGAACATTCCCTATTTTTGAAAAAAATTGTTTAGATTAAAATGAATTGAAAAAATAAAATTATGATTACTTCTTTGCTATAATTCTATTTATTTTCAAAAAAAGAATAGTAATTTAGAAAAAATTACTATGTCTTAGGACAAAAGGAAATGTTTCTCACATTCAATTACCCATGATAAATGTTATTATCATGCAAGTTTTACAATTACTATGATATTTGTAAGCAAACTTATATTTTTTCTTTTATTACTTGTGTTAGTTTATGATCGAAATTCTTTTTTTTTATCTGCTTAATAAAATCCTCAAGATTTCTATTATAACATTCAAAGCTGACATCAACTTGATTGATTTTAAGAATATTTCTTTCTACACTATTTAAATCAAAGTTATAACTAAAATCTTGACCATCTACAAAATAATTAATTTTTTGGATGCTAGCACAAAATGATTTTCCTGAGTTCAAATTTGCTTGCAAATCATAAATCCTACAAAAATTTTTAACAAGATCTTAAAATTTAAGTTTTAGTTAATCGTTATCTGTAGGATATAATCTGAATCTTTTCAAAACCATGGTATCACTCAATTACATATTAATTTGTTAATCAGCTGTTTAATTTGTAATTAACTCAGTATAATAGCCTTTTAAATTCATTCTTTACCAGGATATTAAACTTTAAGATTTTATCTTAATCTCATTTTCAAGGTTAGGAATATTTTTTATGAACTAGTTTATGAAAGTTTGATATTCTAAATAGTCTTGTTCTAAAACATTTAATTTTGAAATAAAAAAGGCTACATTTATTGTATTTTCTTATTAATTAGGGTTAGTCATTTAAAACTATAATTATTATTTAGTATTTTAATTAGTTGGTTAAGTTGATAAATTATTGATACCCATAGCCCCAAAAGAAAGTTAGTTTTATTATTAAATTTATTGTATACTTACATTTTTAAAGTTCTATTACGGTTGTTATTATTATTATTATTATTATTATTATTATTATTATTATTATTATTATTATTATTATTATTATT